>BQNB010036731.1:0-49920 GCA_026074375.1 Tanacetum coccineum | reverse complement strand
TCATGGAATTAGGGTTTAGAGGTATACGATAACGGTTTAAAGCCCGTTTTGATATAACGTTGCGAATGGTACATTATAGAAATAGTGTACTTTGTAATAAGGATATGATGATATTGACTTGACATATTGTGATGTTTGCTTGACATATATGAAGACAGGATTGCCATAGATAGGTTGCGTGAGCTTGTCTACTTTAGTTATGACATACTGAGATATATAAGTAATGTAATAAAGCGAAAAATTTCCCCGTATAATTGTGATAATAGTAAAATAGGTTGATGAAAATTCTTGAGTTGTTATAACACAAGAGAAGAGGCCAAGACATAGTATAAATAGGCATAGTGTAGTTCATTTGTATTTTGTCGAATTTTTGTGTTAAGTCCATTAACTTGTATTAACCAAAGTTTATACCATTTTAAATACTGTTTTTTTTTAATATATTGTCATTTACATTTCTGTCTTTAAATTACTTGTCATTTAATTTTATGCAATTTATTGTTTTCCTTTAAATTATTGTCATTTAAGCTTATTGTCTTTAAATACTGTTTTGTAAGCCTTTACATAAGCTTTTGAGTCATTCAAAGTTAATATAAAAGCTTATTTCATTTTCGGTCAAAAAATCACAAAAATACCAAAAAAATCAAAATCTGTCAAAGCAATGGAGCAAGGTTTATACTGGAAGGCCTTGGGTTAGTGCTTCATGGGAAGCTTTAGGAAAGTTTTATAAGCTTTTGAGAGCTTATTTCATTGCCAAAAGCATTGGACTTTTGTAAGTTTTTCACTTTTTAAATTTTTGCATTTTACTGTAGCAGTGCTTAATTTTTGCTTATTTATGCTTTTTGTTGCTTATTTACTGTTATTTATGCTTACTTGCCTTTGATTGTTGCTTATTTGTCTTTTATTTGAGTGTTACTTTAAAACTGTGTTTTTAGCCTTTAATCTGCCTATTACTTACTTTGCTTATTTAGTGCTTATTTTTGTTTGGTAAATGCTTATTTGTGCTTAACCTGGTTTAGTTACCATCTGTTGTCTCAAACATTAACTCAAATCTTTGTTAACCAAGTTTAAACAAGACTTTTCATATTTAAGGGGGTGTTTAGATTAAGGGTTAAAGTGGGTCAAAATAAGTTTGTAAGCCATTGGGTCACTTTGCTCATTTTTTACAAACCTTTTTAATTGTTTATAATCAGTTTTAAAAAGATCTTAAGTCTTAAGGATTGTTTTTAAGCTTTTTCTATAAGTAACTTAATGGTGACAGAACATTTGATAGTGCTTGTTTGATTAAGTATTTTTAAAACAGTTTTTAAGACCTTGTTTTAGTGTGCTTTTAAGGTGCATAATGCATTAGTTTTGTGTCTTGTTAGATTAGTTTGGTTTTATAAAAATCTGTCAAGTATCTTTCAAGTCAAAACAACCATTTTCATTTTAAATTTTTAGTCACTTTAAATTGTTTTTAGCTCTTGAGCTTATGAGCATAAGCTCATTGGTTGGTCAACTCAATTTGTTTTAACTTATTTCTCATTTTTAAGTTTATTTTCTAGCTTATTTTGTAGGCTGAAAAAGCCCATTTTTTTAAGAAAACCAAAAAATCAACACATGCTGATACAAACAACCCCTTTCCTTTAGCTTTTTCAGTGCTTAATTTTGTTTCAAACTATTTCCTTTTTGCTTATTTTAGTAGCTCCTTGGACAAGCTTTAAGCTCATATAAGTTTCATACCTATAAGGTTCCCTTTTGGTGCTTAAAATTAAGCCCAAACCTTGTCCCCTAGGTTGTCTGCTTAACAGTTTTACCACTTTGCTTATTTGATCTTTTTAGCTCATCTGCCTTATTTCTCTGCTTATTTTAGTTTAGATTTGCTTATTAGCTGTTAGTGTAGGCCTGCTTTAGCTTAGTTTGCTTTTTCACTAGCTTATTTGTCCTTTTAGTTTAGAATATTAAGTTTTTTTAAGCATTTAGTGATTCTGTCATTTCAGCCCTTTTCAGCTTAGATTTTTAGTTTATTTTTATTGTATTTGCTTATTAGGTATAGGACCCTATCTGTGTTTGCTTATTTTATAGTTGCAGTTCCTTATTGTGTTTTAAAAAGCCAAAACAATTAGCTCATAAGCCCCTTTAGTAGTTTAGCATTCTGTCATTTTATTTAGCTTATTTTGTGCTTATTTTTGAGTTATACAAAAAGTTGCCTTTTTTTAATTTTGCTTAATTTTGTGTGCTTTATAAGTTTTAAAAAAAAGAGAAAAAAAATATTTTACTAAAAAGGGAGGCCAAGGATTCGAACCTTGGACCTCCCCTTTCACACACATACATATTTAACCAAACACACACTCATCACGGTGCCAGTAGGACCATCTGATCACTACTCCACCCTTTTTATTTTTATAGTCATTTGCCCCTTTTGCCTTTCAGCTTATTTTCGGCTTATTCCAGTTTATTCCAATAAGCTGGGTATCCCATTTTATTTTTCATAGATTCTACTCACTTTTAGCTACCTTTCAGTATTTTTTCAGTTTTTTCCCATTAAGTTTACTATTTTTAATCATTTTTTCTTTTCAAAACTGTTTTAAATTCATAATAAATTATTAAAAAGTCAAAAAAATATTATTCTTTTTTTTGAAAATTTTCTTTTATCATTTTGCATCTAGGAAAATTAAATTTGCTTTCGTAGGGTTATTTTTGCAAAATTTCGTTTTTAAAGAACGGGATTCGAACCCGTTCTCATTTTTAGGTTAAATTCTTTTTTAGCTTTCGTTTTTAGGTTTTCTTTAATCATTTTTGCATTTTAATCGTAGAAATTAGAAATCCAACTCCAAAAATCTTTAACCATTCAAACGCGCGATCACAAACGTTCTCGATTTTCAATTCGCACCTCGTTGGGAGAACGACCCGGGGGATTTTTGATATTCCTTTGGTCAAAAGGAATTTCTTTGAGTATTTCAGAATTCTTATTATTACTATAATTGATTTATAATCTTGAAATTATCCTTATATATTTATTATATTTATTATATTTATTATAATTATAATTTATATATACAAAAAGGCTAGTTTTAAAGGTTATCACCGGTCATGTTAGAGTTCTACATGTTCCGTCTCGTTATCATATGTAGACATATTTACTAAAGGATTGCCTTCGGCTTTGTTTAAAGGTGTACCGTACCAGTTTGAACGTTGGGTGTCCTCCCGCTCTAACTGCGAGGGAGTGTTAGTCGACATTATTGGTTATTATCTGTATTAGTTGTATTGGGATCTAACCCAAGCTCTGTAATACTCTTTATACACTATATGCATCGTTTGTTATTATGATGAATATACGAAACACTTTACAACCCTACAACCTCTTCGGTCGCAAGTTGGAATGACACATCTTTTTTCATTATGGCTCCATCACCTCCACCAGCTAAAGAATTGCTGAAGGTTTGTAGAGACATGCAAATTGATTACTCGAATCAATTTAAGTGTTGAAACTAACTGGTGGCTTACTATTTTCGTTGATCTCAGAAGCTTTAGAGTTAAAACCAAATCACCTCGGAGATCGAGATTGTGACAAGCGGCTTAGTTTCGCTGCGCATTATGCTCCTGCTTGTCCACATCGAGATCTTACGAGTATGGGTTCACCAAACACAACATATGCTGGTTTCTTGAATGTTCTTCTACAAGATGATATTGGTGGCCTACAAATGCTTCATCAGGATCGATGGATTGATGTGCCTCAAAATAACGACGCTCTTGTGATCAATGTGGGAGATATATTACAAGCAAGTTTTGTCTGTCTATTGTTTGCTATACATACATGTTAATTTGTGATGGGAGCCTAACAAACTAAAATGTACCTTCGTGTTATGATAAATTACATTTAATATCGTTATGCCAAAAAAACTGGCCGGGAATATTTTCGTTGCATAAAATTAAACCATTTGATTTTTTGTCATCAATTAGCAAGCTAAGGGTATAATATTTTTACGGTTTTAGTTGATATCAAATGATAAATTGAAAAGTGTGGCGCACAAAGTGATGGAAAATGAGAAAGGATTACGGGTGTCGGTGGCAAGTTTCTTAAGAACTTTCATCTCGTTGATGGTGCACCGACCAACCAAGGAGTTGGTTTTGGATGACAACCCACCAAGGTATCGAGAGACCATCGTTCATGATTATATTCCGTAAGCATTGACCAAAGGCTTTGATGGTGTTCTGCATCTGCTTCATTTGAAGCTTTAAATTGCACCGGACACATAATGTTCACAATCAAAAGCTTTATTTGACCTATGGTGTACGGGGACGGATACGGAAACGAGGATGAGGACGGAAACGAGTACTTAAAAACGTCAATATCCCAAAATTCAAAAAACGGGTACGGCAAGAAACGTTTGTGTATTTTATATAATTTTCCACTCAATCATCCATAAACGTAATTTCACTAATATTTATGTAGTCATTTTTTTATAGGGAGGTAATTTGTACACTCTTTAAAATGATTGGGACACTCAATTGTACAAGCAAATAAAGCACACTGTAAACATAATATAACTATGTAATGTATAAAGTTGAGTGTCCCAATCAATTTTGAGAATGTGCGAATCATTTTCCTTTTTTATAGTGTATATCTTTATTCATCACAAGTGGTATTGTCTTATTGTAGTTTAAACAAGCACATGGATTTTTGTACTTACTAAAAAAATAAATTACAAAAGTACAAAGAAAATATTTTATAGCCTTTTGTTCTTGCTACCCACGTGGGTTTGCACTACAAAACAAACCAAAACAACTCCTTCTCTTTTGTATACTCTTCTTTTACATCTACTATACTAGTTTGCAGTGTTCTTCCCTGGCTTTTCCTCTTCTAAACAAATAAAACCAGATCTACGTTTTAAAAGGCTTAAAACGCGTCTAAAAGGCCCAGAAACATTTCCCAAACATTTCCTGATCAACACCTGGCGTTCCAGTCGACATGAAACGTTTCTTTTTCTAGAAACGTTTCCGACGCGTTTCCAAGCGTTTCCCGTTTTCAAAATGTTTTCGGTACGGAGACGGCACCCCGAGGGCGTTTCTGTGCAACATAGTATTTGAGTGACGGCTTTGACAATCTTCTTTGTTTGCTTTATTTGCAGCCTAGTTGTATGTAAGATTATTTTAAGTTAAGTAGCTATGTGAAAATTTATGGTGTCAGATTCAGGTTTCTTTTCCCATAGTTTTAATGTTACAGAAATCGGGCTAAATGTTTGGTGTCTCATTTAGTTTTAACACATCCAGAAATGTAGCTCTTCTACTTTTGATTTTCAACAGCCTTCGATTAAAAACACGCAAGATTTTCTGTGATCTTTCAGTCTATGATAAGTTATATTAAGCTTGGTGTGAGAGTAAAAAAAATAAGTCATCAATGCAAAACCTTTATTTTATTATAATTCAAATGTACACCCATAACAATTAGAACATTATCTCTCATGTTTAAAATGAACATGAAAGCATCCTAATCCAAAAAACAAATTGTATGTGAAATATGATTGGTTATTATAATAAAGTGAGAAAGAAAATAGATAATAGTTATAACTGTATGTTAGAGATGTATTTTTTTTCAAAGGTTTACGTTTTTTTGGTTTTATCTGTTTTTTTTAACGGTTTACTTTTTTTGTTTTTTTTCGTTAGCAAACGTCTAATGAGAGTGTTGTATTATTTTATGGAGCTTTTGATGGGTGTGTAACTTTTTTTAAATATGACTACATTTTTTATAACATATTAAAGTTTTCTTAAGTATGACTATATTTGGTTTTAACATATAGCATAAAATGATATTTACTTATGTATATATTAGTGGGTTGACAGGAGATTATGTTTTTTTAATCTTATTCTTCAGTAGTGTGTAACGTGTCGGCTTTGTAGCCTTTCTTCTTCATACGTGTCAATCTGAAGGATTTCATTCTTATACGTGCCTATTTGAGCGATGGTTTTGTGTGATCTTTTTTTGGGGCTCGATGGTAGATCTGTGTTGATTGTGTTTTCTGGTATGTATCCCACTAATTTTTTCTCCTATATATAGCTCTTAGTTTTTGCATAGTTGATATCAGTTTTTTTTTATAGTTTTTTATCTATGGCTAATGTTCCGGAAGTAATTATTGATGGGTCTGTTGCTCAATTAACTCGGGCTGTTGCTAGTGGTTCAATTCCTTGGGGTTTAGTTAATCGTGTGGTGTCTAAGGATGTTGTTGAGTCGTTTCGTCGGGATTTGGGTGGTGATGTGGTGTCTGGTAATGTTAGTGACTCAGTTTCTCTGGGAGTGGGTAGTCATGTGATGGTTAATGGTTTTGCTGAGTCTAGGATGGGTAATGGTGTTAATGAGTTGGTTTTTCAGGGAATAGCTCATGGTATGGTTAGTGGCGTGAGGGCTAGAAGTGTTGATGGTATAGGGGCTGGTAATGTTAGTGAGTCAGGTATACTGAATAGTGGTATAAGGGTTAATAGTGTTAATGAGTCGATTGTAGTTAATGATGTGAGAACTAACGGTAGTGTTAGGGTGACTGGTGGGTTTGGTTCATCTTTGGGGCAAGCTGTGAGGGTTAGAAATGTTAGTGAGTTAGTTTCTCAGGGTATGGTTAATGTTGTAGGGGCTAGTAGTGTTACTGAGACAGTTATGGTTGATACTGTCAGGGATAATGATGTCAGTGGTGTCAGGATTAATGGTGTTAATGAGTCAGTTATTGTTAATGATGTGAGGGCTATGAGTAACGATGTAAGGACTAATAGTGGTGTTGGTGTAACTGGGGCTAGTAGTGTTAGTGAGACAGTTATGGTTGATTCTGTGAGGGGTAATGATGCTATTGGTGTGAGGATTAATGGTGTTAATGAGTCAGTTATGGTTAATGATGTCAGGTTTAATGGTGTAGGTGGGTCAGTTTCTCGGGGTATGGGTAATAGTGTGAGGACTAATGGTAGTGTTGGAGTGACTGATGGTTTTGGTTCTTCTTGGGCAAGCGCTAGTGGATCATACTGGACAGCTTGATAAGGACCATTTGTTGGGTTGGTTTAATCAAGAAGTTGTTGAGGATCTTGGTAGGTTGAGAGAGTATCGTAGTGTGGCTCGTGGGTTGAAAGCTGTTGTTCGAAGGAGGCGTGAACGTATTCGTCGTCTTGAGTTGCTTAGAAACTGTCAAGATGTTGCTGCTACTATTAGGTTCTGGGAGCGAATGCAGCTTGAAGGTGTAGAGAAAGGTACTCGGGCATTGTTAATGATGAAGGAAACAGAAGTTAAGATTGGCGAGAAGGCTAGGTTTATTTTGAATCTTAGGCGTCGTGTAGTCGAGTAAGGTTGTTTACGGTTTCCGTAGCAGATGTTATTTAGTGTATTTTGGGGATGTTTAGTGGTTGTCTTTGTATCTTTTGGGGCTGGTTTTATGTCGTCTGGTAGTTGTCCTGTATGGTGTTAGTCTTTTTATGCTATGTTAGTAGTTGTGTTGTATGTTGGTACTTTTGTGGTATGTTGATAAGTTTGTATGACTCTTATGATTATGAATATGAATAATGGAATTCGTGTGATGTTTCTGTATTTATGGATCTTAATTATGTATTGGTATGTCTATTTTTTTACTTGTTATTTTGAATGTTGGTTGATTATTTTAGAAAGTTGATTTTCAAGATGTGAATGCATAGTTGTAAAATTTGAATTGTAGGAGTAGGTGACTTGTCGTGAGCATTTATGTGCAAAATATGTTTTATAGAAGAACGAATATTCATATATATGATCTGTATGGTTTATAGTTTTGAAACTAAATGTATGGTATAGCCTCAGTAATTATGAACTATGGTTGTATAAAGATATTTACAATTCATCGATAACCAACTCATGGTGATATTTAAGGTAAGCAGGCATCACTATTACTAGTTGTTAATTAACATAAAGAAGATGAAATCGCTTTTGAATTCAGTTTATTTTGTTGTTGGTGTTAGAGTTAAAAATTGATGCGATCTGTCTTTTTTATACTAATTAGTGGTTTTTAAAACAAAACAGTTGCAAAGTCAAATATACAGTTGTAAATGTAGTAGGTGTATGATGAAAGAGGTTGATGAAGTTTTGGTGTTACTTGTTGTGGATAAAAAGTAGGTTGAATAATAGTTGAGTGTTTGATATTGGCTGTATATAAGAAGTAAGATTGTATTATAGCTTCTCTTTTCAGCTGTAAACTGTTTATTTGATGCGTTTTGGTTTTCCTTTTAATTTGAAACTTGGAATGTAGGAGTAAGTGACTTGTCAAGAGCGTCTATAGTTGAATTATTCGGTAGAAAAGCACATATGTTTATGTGTATGATTTGAATGGTTTTTAGTTATGAGATTAAATGTATATTATACCTTGTGCAACTCTTAAATATGGTTACATATGAATGCCTACGCTTTGTTAATAATAATTCCATAGTAATATTTAGGGTAAGAAAGTTTCACAATTGATGGCTATTAATGAACATAATGGTTGGATTAAGACTCCAATTTCATTTTGTTTGTTCGTGTTGGTTCACCGGGGAGATCGGATCTCTCAAACATTTATATTAAAACATAAGTGGTTGCAATGTCAAATATACAGTTGTAAATGTAGTAGGTTTATGTTGGAACATGTTGATGAGACTTTGCATTATATCAAAGGGTTAGGTGTTCACTGTTTTGGACTGAAAGTAGGATTCTATTATAATTAGGGTCTAGATTTTTTTTGAGAGATGTATGTTGTTTTTTTCGTGGAGCGTACTGTAAGTGAATAGATAAGGGGACATAGTAGGTTTGATATTTTTTCTATTTAAAGGGAGTTAGGTTATGTGACTTAGGTTTATAAAAGCAATTGATGGTGGGATTACCTAGGTGTCATAAGTTACGTCGGTCGTGCTGTTCAAAAGAGTGGGAAGACATGTTTATCCTTTATTGTCGTAGAGCTGTCGTTGAAGATTCTAGTTTAGCGAGTGAGATTAACGGGTTATATGCTGGTCTTACAGCGCATATCGAGGAAAGAGAGTATTTCATTGATGAGCTAGATAACGTATCAGACATTTTTGTGCCAGAAAAAATGGCAAAGATAGGAATAGGTTGATGAGATTGCAAATTTTGGGAAGGGAGTTTGAACTAAGGGCTGATGAAAAGAATCGTTTTATTGAGAAACTAAAGGGGAATGCAGATTTCTGAAGTTGTTGGATTGGATTCTTTTGTTGTGTGTTGTTTGGGGTTGTTAAAATAAATAAGGCATGATGTATGGTGATTGTGTGATGTTGTCTGTTGTTTATGGTGTTGGCTTGTTGATGTGTTTGTTATTTTGAATGTTGTAATGTTGTTGTTTGCAATGTAATTTGCTTGTCTTTTAATGTTGTTGATTATAATATCATTTGCTTATGTTTTTGTTTGTTTTTAGTTGTTCAATGCTTGTTTATGAAATGAAATGGTGTGTTTATGATTTAATTTGTTTTTTTGAAATTCACAGTAAATGTGACGCTTTTGAGCCATGTACTGGAATTGAATTGCAGTTGTTTTAATTCACTGTTGTTATGAGGATGAGGTTTATCGGTATTGGTAAGTTCCCTTTTTTTTGTTCGTGTTTGAAACTATGTGGTTGTTGGTAGGTGTGGTGAATGTTGGTACAAATTGTCATCTCACTTTATATGTATAAGTTTATCACATATAAATTTTAAAGCATCAGTTGGATATAGGATTAATGTGCAACATTTTGTTACAATTTAGGATTCGCGAGTCTGTGTTTGATCTAATTTTTTATGTTGTTTATGATGAAATAGTTTTTCTTTATCCATGGGTATTAAGTTTTGATGTATTAAGTGTGCCTGTATTTGTAGAAGCTTTAATGCTCATGCTTATTTTTATTAGTGGTTTAGTTTGTGCATGGAGAAATGGGGTATTAGAATGATCTTATATATTGAGTATTCAGACAATAGATAGGAAAATGTGAAAAAAATTGAGATTCTTGTGAATTTCTGGAAATGTGATGTGTTGTTTACTTCTGTATTTGTTTGAATTGTCCTTGAATTGAGCAATATAGATAATTGTTACACATAATTCTTTGTCATTTATGTGAGATAGTGACTTGTGAAATGTGATGTCTTTTTATGGAAATAGTATAAAGAAACATGTTGCTAAATACAGGAACAATATAGTCATGAGTGTCTCAGTTGTATTTTTGTCATTCATTTTGGGATTTTATGTTATGTTTTTTTGTGGATTTTCTTTTTTCTCATTCTGGTGGGGTTGTCTATTTATCTTTAACGTATGTGGTTATAAAACATTTAGAGTTTTGTGACCTGCTTGTTTGACTATTTGTCTGTGTGTGTCTATTTATAGTTTGTGTTGTTCCTTTGCTATTTTGTAGTCATAGTTGTATATTTGTTTTGGTAAGTCTGTAAACAATGTCCTGGTTACCATCAATGTGTACTGAACTACGGTCGACTTCTAATTCTCTTAAGTGGGAACCTATGTTTATTCTTTACTGTCGTAGGTCTATGGTTGACGATTATAGGCTTGTAAGTGAAATAAATAGGGCGGCTATAGAAGTTAATAATGTGGTGATGCAGAAGGATCAGTTCCTAGAAGAGCTTGACAGTCTAGGTACGCGACATGTGCCTGTGAAAATGGCAGAATTCCTAAGAGAGATTCAGGCAAAGGATAAGGAAACTGTTGAGAAACTCCAGATTTTGGAGAGGGAAATGGAGTTAAACGCTCGCAAAAAGGAGTTGTTCATTGAAAAGCGCAAAGGAGTTGTGCTATATTAATAGGAGTTGTGATGTATTAATAGTTTTGCTGTATTAATCTGGATGTTCTTCATTTAGTTTGTCTAAGTGTTGGAAGGTTAATTGTGTAATGTAGCTCAAGGGAGTTGTGTCGTATTAATAGTATTGCTGTATTAATTTGGATGTTCTTCATTTAGTTTGTCTAAGTGTTGGAAGGTTAATTATGTAATGTAAGTTGTCATGTTGTTGGTATTTTATATCATGTTGAATTCAATAAATGTGGAGGTTTGTCTTGTGATTTTTTGAGAATTTACTTTGTGTAGCACATTATGGTATTTGATAGATATGTCTATAGTAGTAACTTTTTTTTAATACTAAATACGTTCAGATAATGTAGTGAGGTATGAGAATACATGATCCTTGTGTATGTATAGTGCATATAATTATGTTTGTATTGATATCTGTTAATGTTTGTATTAAACGGGTTTATCTATGATGTTGTTGATGTATTTTTTTTTCCTGTTGTTATGTGTATATCTTTTATGGTGCAAGTAAAAAGGGGCGGAGGGAAATTTGACTTAGAGATGGAGAAGTAAGATGTGCATATTACTTCTGGTGCATATATAATTCATCATAGAGGCAGACATGATACAGATACTTACAATGTATACTGGTTATTATAGTGTCATAAAATTTGCTTCTTCTATTGAAGTAAGCATTACAGGTTTCTTATGCGTACGCAAAAGAAAGTTTGTTCTAGTGTACTACTAGGTAGTAAGTACTTAAGTTATTGTTTTAGGGGTTACACAACGTTAGCGCTAGCTGGTCTAACATACTTTGTCTAGGCTGGGTTTTTTTTCGTTATTTTCCTACTAATAGTTGATAGAGCAGCTTCTGATGTAGCTTTTATGTTGTTGGGTACTCTGGTTTCTTCTTCTGTTCTTCAGCTTCATCTTGGAAGAGTGGACGTTTAGACGTTTTTTTAGATGAGATTCCTTGTTGTGCTGTTTCGTCATGTATCTTTTCGCCAAGAGATTCCAAGCCTGCAAAATTTTGTATACATGTATGTTGTAGATGGTTACTAAGCAATTTGTTTTGGAAGGGGAAGGGGGAGGGGTGGTGGGGAGGGTGGTTTTGCTTTTTTGTTAATTAAGATAGGAGCTGTGAAGTAAAAGTTTTTCACCTGTTTTTTTGGTGCTGGTATCTGGTGTATCTTTCAAAGTAAGTCATGGTTCGGTAGATGTTGGTGTCTTAATAGTTTCATGACCTGTAGTGGATATAGGGGTTACATAGATTGTGGTATGCATTTGGCGTATCAAATATTGTACATAGTATAGGAAAAGTGTTTCTTTATTTTTTTTGTACCTGTGGTAAAATCGGAAGGTGTGATTGGCGATGTTGGTGGTTGGTCGTGCACTGTTTCCTTAGCTGGCAGCTGTGGTGTTTGTAACTCTGGTGTATTCAATCCGCTTCCTGGTGTGTCTAAATAAGGTGCGCATGTTATTATTATCTTTAAACATATTTACTGGGTTGTTTGGAATAGTTTGCTTGAATAGTGTAATGTTTACCTGACAACTGCGTGGATGGCTCTGAACTGCATGTGATTTGCATAGGCTTATCGAGTATATCATCAAAATAGAAGTCGACCTTTCCTTTTTCACATGAAGGATTATAGTGAAACTGGAATATGTGTCTTTGGCCTTGAAGATTTAGTATTTCACTTGGAAAGTCACGTGGTGATGGAGTATCATACAGGTTCACTAACTTAGTGCAGTCAGTGCCTGTCAGAACATCGGCATTCGGAGTAAAAAAAGTGAATTCACCTGTAGTTGTCCCATCATATATGCCTGCCTTGAAATTGTACCTGCATATATGTTTTTTAGTTTGTGATGACAGTGTATGGATATTGTCTTGTGACGAATAGAGACATGTTACCTGTATGCACGATTTGGTTGCAGTCCATGTTGGGGACACTGGGGAAAGTCGGTGCCGTCTATCACCTTTGCTGCACAGCTACATCAGGATTCATAGTACCAATCACGCGTTGTGTTGACGCCAATGACGGTTCCATCGCAGGTAAATCTGACAGACTGTCAACAGTTTCTTAATTTAGGTGACTTAAATTTTCATGTTTATAATTTATAGTACCCAAAGGTTGCAAGTTATACGTTTAATGTGGAGTTGTTGTCTGCTTACCCTGTAAGTTTCTGGATTTTGTTGCATCAATGTTGACAGTGGAAATCTATTTCTCAGCTTTTCCTGTTCTAAGTCGTGGCACCTTTCTTTTGAAATTTCCAAAGGAGGATTTTCTTCGTGTTGTGCTTTATATCTGTATATAATAATGGAAGTAAAATTCAGTTGTTCATATGTGAAATATGCTTACTGTAATATGATTTTTTAGTTAGTCTTTTTTAGTTAGTCTTGCTTACTCGGATCGAAATTCTTCTAAATGAGGAATATCTAGATTTAAATAGTAATGTGTTGCATTAGTGGCAGTGAGTTGCAGCATTCCTGTGATGATCAAAGTCAGTTGCAAATATAAATGTATATAGGTGAGTAACATAGTGTCAGTTTGATCAGTATGTCAATACCTTCGTATAATGAGACTTTACATGAGCTCACTGCAATTATAACAGGCTTCTCCATTAGCTCGTACTCATTTTTTTTGAAGTTGTGTGCCATGTCATCCCATAAAGCGAGTTCTACCACGTTGCCACTGTTATATTTATTAGTGTTGGATGGTCAATGGAAGATTTGTGTAGGTTTTTGTTCATGTAACATTGTCTTTCTATTCGATTAAAGAACTTACTTGAGGTTTTTGATATCCATCTTTCTGAGAACTTTTAAGTTGGTGTTGGCGCCTCTAAGCTCCTTAACGTCAGCCACTCGTATCAAGCATCCCATGTAGTCTGTTATGGGTTACAGTATTTAGAGTAAAGTTTGTAAAAGTAGATAAAGGATAAGGATAATAATAAGAAAAAAGATAGAAAGAAAAAAATAAAAGATAAAGAAATTAGAAATACAAATGATGTTAGACCTGTAAGCGTTGGTTGTCTTTCATAGGGTGTTGCATCTGGTTTGGAAAAAATTTGTAGTGGAGTTGATTGTATGATACGAAATTGAAAAAGTGGTTTGGAAATTTGGCTAATGGTATGCTATCAAATTTCGTTTGTTTTCTGAATCTTAAGGTTGTTTCTGTGTCCAACGTCTATTGGAAATTGCTAGTAGGCACGCAAATAAAATTGGATATTCTGTATGCCGCACCATCTTGTAAGATCGAGCTAAAGTAAGAGATGTGTTGGTTTCCCATATTTGCTTGAATTGCATTACCCTGTATGTGATGTTGAGAGGTAAGGAGATCATATTTTGGAGGAAAAAATGTGAAACATAAAATGTACCTCTCTGTCTAGCAAAATGCACCTGTAATATTTTGGTGCTGGATTTGATGAATTTCGAATGATCCATTTGCGATATACTTTGGCTTCCATGACTTTGTTATGCGCTCCGGTTTTAGATCAGAGATGCAGTTTTGCGTCATTGTGTCTGCAATATAAGCTTTACAAAAGTCAGACATCTACGTAAGTATGAATGCATACGTATTTAGATTAGCGTATGTAATTGAAACAGCATGCGATAGTTAAAATCTAATGAAATTAAATAAGTGCAATTGCATTTTTTCCATTCGCTAATGACTGTATGTGAAAATCTAAGAAACTTAAATCAAGGAAGCAACACTTTTGTATCAGTTGGTGGGCATTTGAAACTACATGCGATAGCTAAAATCTAATGGAATTTAATAAGTGCAGGTGCATTTTTTCCATTGGCTAATGGCTGTAAGTGAAAATCTAAGAAACTTAAATCAAGGAAGCAACACTTTTGTATCAGTTGGTGGGCATAGTATGTTAGATTTTTTAGTAAATGCTTAGAACCTGGTCGGTGTGAATTTTTGATAAAAATTCTTGGTACACAATGTTTTTGGTGGTATTAGGTGGGTAATTTTCTTCTTGAGTCATCAACACTTTCAGACCCTCAGGAGATGTGGCTCTAGACAGTGCAACGTATAGCTATCCATGGCTGAAAACCGGTTCAGGTAAGTACACGCCGATTTTGTTTAGAGACTGGCCTTGACTTTTATTGATGGTCATGGCATAGCAGAGCTTGACTGGGAATTGTTTTCTTCTGAAAGTGAAAGACATATTTGGTTCCTTGGTTGTTAAAATGATTCTTGGAATATAAACTTTTTCACCAACTCTGTTTCCTGTTATTACTTGAGCTTCAATACGTTTCGACCATAGTTTCTTGATTATCATTCTTATACCGTTACATAGGCCACCATGTAGGTTGACATTTCTAAGAAGCATAATTGGAGCGCCAACTTTTAGTTCAAGTTCGTGAGATGGAAAGCCTGATAGTTGTAAAGTATTTAAATATTCTCTTAGATAAAGCATCTCTACTTCGCCTCCATCATTTCCAATTGGTATTGCTTCGTCTGAACTCTTGTATATAGTGCTCGTACCTTCTACTGTCGACAGGATGTTTGAGTTTATTAGGTCTGCTGTGCTGTTTCTCGGACAAACTATAGCTTTTTGTTGCAGATCACGGCCGTTTGGTTTTCTTAAAGCTTGTTCATCGTATATGAAGTTTATCAGGTTTGACATGGCGTTATGAGTGTCCTGTATACAATATTGTTCTGGAATGGTGATCCATGAAACGCTTTCTTTTGTCAGATTCTGGTGTTCCAATTTTGTCGTTTCCTACATCAAGTAACCAAGTGGCAAAGGGTCTTGTTAGTCGTCGTTGGTCGTCATTCATATCTGGTCGTTGTAACCTCATATTTTCTGTAAGTATATATACTTTAAAGTGTTTCCATAAATGCGATTCAGCAATAGAGGCGGCTATAACTTCTGCCTTAGATCCACCTTTCTTTACTGGTAATGTTTGTCGAAAATCGCCCCCTAGCACATCTGACTTACCTCCAAACACTTTATCTGGAACATCTATTATATCTATAAGTGTTCTGTCTATCATTTCAAAACACCTTCGGTCATTCATTGGCGACTCATCCCATATTATGAGGCTTGTCTTAGCCAATAGGACACCGGCGTGTGTGTTTTTTTTAATGTTGCAAATGGAATCGTCTGTCAGATCCAAAGGTAACTTGAATCTTAAATGTGACGTTCTCCCAGCTGGGAGGAGTAATGAAGCTATACCTGACAAAGCCACGGCCAAGACAATTTTACCTTTCGAACGCAAAGAACTAATGAGGACTTTCCAAAGAAATGTTTTCCCAGTTCCTCCATGACCGTAGATGAATATTAGTGCTTGTTGGTCTTCTTTAGCAGCATCAATTACGCGTTCGTAAATTTGTCGTTGACATGCGTTTAATTTAGGCTTAAAAACATTCACTTATTGTGCCAGTTCATCCCTGTCGCTTTTTTCTTCCATCAATTCTGTGTTCCACAATTCTTGCAACAGACGGTCAGAAAGTGGAGGTAAACCAAAATCTTTAAGTGTTTTAGAATATTAAGAATAATTTGGACTTCATACAAAACAAAGCCTTTTAATTCAGGATTGTTAATGTAAAGGTTTAGGATATGTAGGTTTTCAGATGTTGTTCGTGGAATATCGTCTGACATGCTTGGCCAGTATGCGTTCCATAATCTCATCAGGTCTGCTACTTCACAAAAGATAAGTAGCTGAATGAATAAGTTTCGTAACTGGGTAGGAGTAGATGAGAATGAAGCTTATTCTAAAGCAGTATTTCATTCTTTGTCGTCACCAAGAAGGCCTAGAGCTTCACATGCGCCTCAGAATGTGCCATAGACTATTTTGTTTACTGTTCTAATATCTGCAAAAGTTGTGCATCCTTTCTGATGGCACAAAAGTAACCGGAGATAGAACAATTCACCTGTAGTTGGATGGACATATACCAAACGTCCGACCGACCCAAGTCCTTTCCTTTTCCTTTCGTGTCCGCATACCATACAAATTCTTTTGGAAAGTCAACATAGGTTAGATGGTGCCCATTGTGTGCGCCTTATTATATGCCAACCATTCCGTAAGGGTTGTTTTCTTTTTGCCTTCATCGTTGACAATAGAGTCTAAAGAGTCACGATCCCTAAAGGTGATTGATTGCATATTTTCTTAATGAACACACAATATTTGAACTGCCGGGTACCTACTGTGTATATCAAAATTCAGAATTCACCAACATGCTTCATGTGGACATATGTAACGTCCGTCAATATAATTCTGTATCTCGTCTACTTTTACACGTGCAGGTTCGGTTCATGTTTGTAACTCTTCAGCTGGCTTTTTGTTACTTTTGCAAAAATTCGGTCAGTGCCTTTTGAAATGTATTTGAATAGATACATGATAAGCATACTCCAACCACAATATTCGACATTTATTTGGGCATGAAAAGTAAGACACAGCTCACGGTTATACGGGACAATGTTGATGTTGTCTAATTCAGCACCGTGCCTAGTAACATATACGTCTCTCTCTCCTCCGATAATGGACATGTCCATTTTTGTCGAAGTACGTTTCGTTGTTGTATTTCTTTGGAAATTTCTTACTGCAATTACCATCATTCATGCAACAGCATCTTTGTGAGTGGGACCACATGGACCATGAACCATCATCTCGGATACAACTTTGTAGCCTTCCGGATCTGTTTCTGGGTCTGGTAATTCTGCTGAAATATATTGGTCCACCTCTTTCGCACGTTGGATCTTGTTTTTAACCCAAAGAAGCACATGGCAGTGGGGTAGACCTCGTTTTTGAAACTCAATGGTGTACAGAACTGCAAAATCAACACAAGATAGTGTCATAATAAGGTACAGTAATATAGACTCAAAGTAATTAAATGAATGTATATTTAGTATCTGTTGAATCAAGGTGTGACAGAATATGTCATGCAGATTGACCCAAAGAAAACAATATTAAAAATAGGAAGTAACTTACATCCTGTTACATCACCAAAACGATTGCTATCTTGTAGAAAGTTACAGAAGTCATGAACCTTTTGTTCAAACACACGTACGACAATATCAGCTCTATCCGCGGTAGTTATTTCTGGGAAGTCTTCCATATGTCTTTTGATTTCTGGCCATTTAACGTTGCAAGTAAAAGTAATAAAAAACTGCGGGTTACCAAGGACACGACAAATGGCTAGAGCGTCTAAATAATGAGAATACATATAGTGAGGCCTGTCGGTGAAAGACTTTGGCAATATGAGCCTTCCACCTATATCAGAACCTACGTGATCTCCTTTATGAATAGCATCATATACACCTGACAAATAATCCTTTCTAATATCATTCTAATGCATTCTGTAATAATCGATTCGATTCTGTTCTATGCAACAATAGAAACCAACCACATACTGTTGGAAGAGGCGCCCACTTCTGAATAGCAAACCATAGAGGCTATAATGCTCATGTAACTGATACATATAATATGCATTCATTGACAACCTCTTCTCGTCAATTTTATTTTGCTTCATCTCTGGAAAATAACCTGGATCTCTATATACAAACAAAAGGGGAAATTGTAATGACATATATGACAGGTGTAGACGGCTAATTCTTTGTGGAAAGCCATCCCTGGCTTCAATAACTACGTCATAATCCATCGTTGTATCTGGTCCATTTTTAAAAACAATGGCACTTAATGTGTAAGATGTCGGGAGGTCATATTGTCGAGAACCAACACAAGTATATAACATCAGTTTGTAATGTGGTATAGATTCAGCATGACATTTGTCTCTGGCTGTTTTGAAAATCTGTACCAACTCGTTGTGTTGATCCAGAAAAGCAATAAAGGATTCAACTATTTGTGGGTCTAAACCATCAGAATCAACGCCCCCAAAATGTCACATCCTATTAGCTACCTCATGCTCTGTATCGTATATATAAAGTTGTAAAAACCGAGGAGCGTCGCCCGAGGATGGACACATGGCGCCTATCCAATGATAAATTTGTCCAGAAATCTTGAACACATAAGGACCCCTTTGATTGTTTATGGACTCGTCCACGTGAGCCCCAAAGAAGTCATGGCAAACATCTGGTTGTATGCACGTATATTATCCAAGAATCGACGATCGTTCAACAGTTCTTTCATATAATTAGGTGGATCTCTCTATTGCTGCAGAACAATTTTCCATCCTGAACAACATTTATTATACATCGGACGGCGACTGTTTGTGTATCCTTTCAACCGTTCACCATACCAAAATCTGGCCCCGCAATGGTTACATGACCACTCGCAGTCGCCTATGTCAACATACATGGAAGATACACCTGTAACCAATATAAGAGAAAGTTCAGACGTGAATATACGGAGTAGATAACAATGTAAACACGGAAGCTAAATTCAGGCGTAAGTAGACTGGGTACACAACAATGTAGATTTAAAAGGTAAAGTCAAAAATATGACCTTTAGTTTGGATATTTGATGATGACAAATTATGATGTTCGCCATTTTGATAAATAGGTGACCCACTTGAAACCCACATTCTTTTATCCCAAGAAGAGTCAAAGTTGGAGTGTTTTCTTTTCATTGGACAACAACCCTGCGTGATTTGGGATGTATTAATGGTGAAACTGAAGGTTAGATCCTACCTAGTAACAGACAGTATATGAAGCTATAAAAAGAATAGAAAAGAGCAAACCTTTGACAGACGATGATTGTTCCTTTGCCAGTCGAAATTGTGGGTGTTCATTTTCGCGATCAGTAAGCTTAAAAGAGCTTTCGCCTACATGATATCACTCGTTATAAAAGTAACTGGTTTATTTAAAAGGGAGGAAAAATGTTATAAAGAACATGTGTTGCATATTTCCAACACTTAGATACCTGGAGTTGCTATGCTCCTGACATCGCGATAGTACTGTACATATTTATTGTGCTAGATAGTGTTGTATAAACTCAAAAGACAATTGGAAGCAAGAAACTCAAAGTAAGTTGGTAGTCTCTCTGTTTCATTTCTACCAGGGTAAGTTTATGGGGAAATTGTTCCTGCGAGCCCAAATAGAAGGTATGAAAATATTGTAAAGCATATATTGGCAACATATTTTGCTCAGAGGGTACTAAACTGTAAACGGAAACCACGACTATGTAAAGTGTAAACGAAGAGTAGTTTATCTTTTTTCTTATCAGTTTCTGATGCAGAGTACTGGCTACCGTCAGGCTGTCTAACATAGGGCCTGGCCGACACCATCTTATTAACCACTTTGCCGTAATACTTGTGGTTACTTTTTTTGTGAAGTCATAGAATTAGATGCGAGTTTATCTGCGACCATGTACGGAATGAATATTCAGCAACACATAAACAAAAAAATATCGTACAAAGAACTAATAGCCACGACTATACATTCGTTGGATATACCTTTTGGGACTGAGAAATAATTTTTTTGCTGATTTCTGTCACAAACAGAATGTGCTGCATAAAGTTCACCTACATTACACAGTTTAAATTAGAAAAGCTACGTTACATTAAGTAGTCGTAAGCTGAAAAATATTTGAGATACATATACCAAACGCATACCATCAAACGCGAGGGTATAACCCTTAGGATGAGTAAATGGACTTGCAATGTTAGTAACCCCTCCTTTTGTAGATAACGTATACACCCTTGAGTGTTCAAAATCCATTACAATCTGATTGTCACAAATGTCGGACCCGAAAAAAGACCCCCCACCGTCATCATTTACAGTTGGTAAACGAATGGCCGAATTTTCAAAGTCCAAAATCAACTTAGTTCTCGGAAAGTAACACGTGAAAGCCGGCTCAAGTGAGCCAGTATAACCAGTGTTAAACAAAGTACTGCTACCATGACCAGCAAAAGGATGTCGTAACCCATATTCTGAACCAACGACCTTGGAAAACATAGGTCTATAACCAACATACGAATAATTTCCACCCATTTTTTGGTCAACGTGTTCACTCTTATTCATATTACCTGTTTCAATATGTGCGATATCAAATTTATCTGGAGTCTGTGATTCAGTTATGTTCTCTACTTCAACATCTTCAGTAATTTCTAAGGAATATTCTGCATTCAAATCTATAAGTGGCTTCTTTTCTTTCATCATGAGCATTTGCAGTTCAACTATAGTATGTGGTTCAACATATTTGGAAATTTGTAAAGGGCAATGAGTATTTAAATCTATAATCTGTTTTTTTCTTCCATGTTTTGTGTAAATCAAACAATTAGGTGCAAATATGAAAGTGTTTGTAAATCAAACAATTAGACGCAAATATAAAGCAACCATATAAGTTATCAACAAAAGGTTTGTGTAAATCAAACAATTAGGTGCAAATCATATAAGTCAAAAGAGACAACAGCAAAAACGTGTGTAAAAAAAGAAAATGATGACACCTACAATTACCTCAATACCTTAACAAAGATGCGGAGGTCCAGAAGAACGCTGCACCCAAAAATTTATGGATTTTTTTAGTAAATCAAAGATGGGGAAAAACAATCAAGAAACGGAACATACCTTGCTCAAGAAATCTTACTATGAAAATTGTAAAATCCAAAGAGGCAAGGATGAAGATGAAGTATGGACAGATGTATAATAATTTACAGATGTAAGAATGATGGATCATACAGGTGTGATGTTATTTTACAGATGTAAAAATGATAAATCATGCAGGTGTGCTTTTAAGAAATCAAACACTTGTAACACACAAACACAAACAGAAACTAACCCTAACTACCAAAGAATAGAATAATGTATAAAAGAATTGTTAATATGTTATTGTTTATTTAGAGAGAGGAAGAGAAGTCAACATATGTACTAATGTTTAATATATATGCATATAGTTAAATGCTAAAAAGTACGTTAAGATACATTTCAATTAATAAGAATCCAATCAAAATCCATTTCTAATATATGCTAGTAAGGCTAAATGGAGTGGTATACCAAAACTCACCATCCACCTCAGTGCCAACCCAACTTCTTTCTCCTCTCACTTCAACTCACTCACACTCACCATTCAACAGTAGTGGTCACTACTAACTCACCGTTCATTAAAATACACACGTTATACAAAATATACCTCACTAAATATCCCACATACACTTACAAATCAAATAAAAACATTAAAAGATTATAACTCAGCAATGGTGAGTCAGTCACCTTTTGGGCTTTTGGGACATCAACTTACGTGTGACTTTGATGTGGTGTTTTGGTAACTCACGTGTGATTTTGCAAATCACTCGGTAAATTGCATACCACTCCATCTAGCCTAATTACTTCTCGTAATTTTTATCTTACGATTACCACTCACTTGATTCAAATGTTTTATATACACTAGACGAGTCCACGTGCATAAAAACGAGATTTTATAGCGGTATATAGTTATAGTGATATTTTGGTTACACAAAACGTGACATAAAATACTTAACCAAAATATCATTATAACTATATGCGTCTATAAAATTTTGTTACTCTGCACGGGTACTCGTTTAGTAACTATGAAATGACACAAGTTAAAATTGAAGATTATGATGATTATATAGTAGAGATTAAAATAATGTTTTGGAAAGTATTAAATATAAAAATTCTTCTCATCTCACAATGTATAATAGACCAAAAATCAAAAGTCATTTACCAAATCATGAAAAACTGTTAACAGAGATATGAAAATTTTTGTGGCTCATGAATATGAAATATTTGGCTTAAAAGGCTATAAAGTCGACATTAAGAGTGAGTTTGGTTCAAATTAATTAATGAAAATAGAAAATACAAAAGGTATACGAAATAATATAATAGGTTATTTCATTGCATTGATGTTGCTTGGTTGGTATCACTACAAAATTTGTGACATTTGGTCACTATAGCAAGTGTGAGCAAAAGATATGAAAACAGTAACTTAAAGCTATTTTGTCAACTCCCACTAAAAAAATAAGAGTAAGTAATAAAAGGATACTAAAAGTCTATTCTTACACAATAATAAGTAAGCAAAAGGGTCAATTTTTAGTGTCTTTTCTCTTTAGTAAGCAAAAGGTGCCAATCTCTTTTACACCAAAGTCAACTTAAAATCTTTTAGCCACTTTCTGTTACAACTAAGAGTAAGCAAAAGAAATTCTTTAGTCACTTTCTTTTACAACTAAGAGTAAGCAAAGGAAATATACCAAAATCATATTCAAAACAGAAATATTTACTAGATTCTACTTTCTGGTTTACTAGATTCTATATTATACCAAAATCATATTCAAAACAGAAATATTTTTAGAATTTGATTTTCCATAATCTAAACAAAGTAATCCTATTCGGCATATAGATCATTTACATTAGATAAAAACATACGATAACACTTCTAAACTTCTTAAATCGTAATCGGATTTAAAATAGAAATACTAAAATATCAACACATACAAAAATCTCATATGTTTGAACAAACAAAATTTGTTGTTGGTTACGATTTTTATTCAGACTTGCACGTGACATGACTCATCCGCCGAGTGTCCTCGTCTTACTCCTCAAAATACACAAGAACCATGTTACATCAGAAAGTAAAAACGAAAAGTATTAACCAACTTCATATCGATTAAACAAACAAATAAGACATGAAGAACAAATAGGACATTAGGGTGACTTTCACAACACTAATTCTTGCCCTATGTTTTGTAGCATGTTGATATGTGAGAAATCACATATCCTTTTTATACCAAAAATGCCCTTAAATGATTAAAATGTGCAAAAATATGCTTGTATTTGTGTATTTTGTTGTTTGTGAATGTGTAGGTACGGATAATGCAAATATCACAAGAAAACAGTCAAAAACAGACAAACACGAACACGGGAACGAATAGGGTGCACAAGAGCCGGAAGTTTCTAGCAAAAGGTCATCAAAAGTCAACCCTTGGTCAACCATCGGTCAACTCATAAAAGACAAAATCCTCAAAAATACCCAAAATGCCCTTATTGTTAAAACAATTTTTCCATAAGTCCCTAAACCCTAACACCGTTATCTCTTTTTTATTAAAGAGATAACAGTCGTTATCTCTTTTAACTATAAACCCTTAAAACATTTATAACCAAGCCCAAAATACCAACCTGTGGCCTAATTCTTTATACCCGGGCCCAAGTTAACAAATACACCCCTAGGTCAAACTCAGTTATAAAAAGAAAAAGGCGCGGGAATCCGTTTGTTACTATTCATCATCGTTCTCAGTAATTACCCACCTCAAAATCATGAGGTAAAATGCAATTGACAGTGTGGCTTTAAGATTCGAGTACCAAGGTATGAGTTGGCAGAGTAAAATGTCACCAAGGCTACTCATTGGCCAAGACACCTCAAGGAGGACATACGTGGATGCAAGGAAACACACAAGGAAGGGAATTTATGCACTAAATCCTTTGCTAAAGAGGCACAAGTACTCTGACACACGGATTGCCACGCTGGCAATCCGTGTGCTCACTTATTTGATCTAACGGTGAAAGATTGGTATCCAATGATTAGAGATGAATGAATGATCAAGATTAAAGAGAGCGTCTAACCAACTTCAAGACCTGGAACCTTCTTCTTTGGCTATAAATAGCAAGCTTCCTCACACACATGAGGGGAGTAGCGAGTTAGATAGATTTTTATATTTTAGCTTATTAAATTTTTCTTTAAAACTATTTTTAGCTTATTGTTTAATAAATGTAATTTCCTTTTTCACTATTGTAATCAGCTCTTTTATTAATAGAAGTCAAGTTTTCTTATTATGCGCTTTACTTCTCTCAAGCTTACTTTTATACAAAATTTTGTTAAAGAAGCTGTTACTGTTTCATAAGCTTGTTATAAGCTCATCTAAGTCTCTAAGCTTAGATTGAACTCAAATTGATCACTAATTTACTTACACGTTTAAAATCAGTTTAATACCTATGCTAGGGATGGATTTGGTTGCTTTGGATGATAAGCTTACCCTGGAAGAGCTTATTGGACTTTACTAGCTTATCCTCGTGATTAGCTAGAGCTTGTTGATAAGCTAGAGCTTGTTGATAGCTCATTTGAGCTTAATCTTAGCCTTGTTTAAAGCAAAGGCTCCTGTAAGTTTCTTCTTTACATTTAAGCTTAAATTTACACTATTAGTTTTAATTTGTCTCATACTGCTTATTATTTGCTTATTTTAGTTTAGATTACCTTATAATTGCTTATTATTTGTGTTTAATGCTTATTTAGTTCAATTGTTTGTTTAGATCTTAATTTTCATGTTTTTGATACAAAAAAGTCATAAAAACCAAAAATATTAGCATTAGTTGTTAGCTTATTATTTTTGCTTATTTGATTGTTGAAATATGTTCATTAGGTTTGTTATAAGCTTATTATTATCTGGTATTTGAATTTTGCTCTTTAAATCTCAAAACTATAAGCTTAAAATGGTTTTGGGCAACTTAAATGAGTGTTTGGGTCAAGCAGTACTAACTCAAGTTAATACTGCTTGAGGCCATTTAGTCCTTTAAGCTCACTTTAAATCACTTATTTAAGCTTATAAGAGTAGAATTTATAAATTTTATTTGGCTAAATCAAGTTTCAATAGGTTTTTGTGTAAGCTTTATGAATCTGAGGTCATAAGCTCAGATTCATAAGCTATTTGTGCTTACTACTTTTCTAGCTGCCCTTTTTGATCATTTTGTGTTAGTTTAGTAGTTTAAATGATGTTAGATTCAAGTATTTAGGATTGCATGTTTTGGAATTGAGTTTTAGTTTTAAACTGTCAAATGCATCATCATTAGTAAACAGCCAAAAGCTCATTTTCAACCTAAAAATTTAGTTAGGATAAGCTAGATTTAGGTTTTAAAATTTGTTGCACAAGTAGTTTAATAGTAACTCTATATCTGTTTTAGCTTATTTAGTGATAATTAGCTTATTTAGATAGCTTAATTTAGGGCTGCAATTAATCATTTGTCTTTTCATAAAATCTTAGAAAACCAAAAAAAATAGTAAACAACTTTTTCTTATAGCTTTTTCTTTGCTTATTTGATTTTCAAAATGCTTTTTAAAAGTTGATTTAAGTAGTTTTCTAGGTTTACTTCTTAGTGTAATAAGCTAAAAGTCCATAAGGATCCTTTAGCTTATTGAGAAATAAGCTCAAAGGTGCCTTAAGGGGTTGTTTGGTTAACAGTTTGCACTAAATTGCTTATTTTGTTCTTTTAGCTTTTTGCTTATTATCTTAGCTTAATTCGTATTCATATTTGCTTATTAGATTAGTATAGGTTAGTTTAGCTTAATTTGATTAGGTCTTAGCTTATTTCAGCCTATTTGTTCTCTTTAGTTTGTTAAAATAAAAGCCAAAAAGAGTTAAGTAGTTTCTAGCTTATTTCTTGTTATGATTTGCTTATTTCTTGTTAAGATTTGCTTATTAGGTTAGTTATAAGTAGTTTGTAGCTTATTTAAGTCTAGTTTTAGCTTATTCAAGTTTTATAGCTTATTTAGTTTAGTTTTAAAACTCATAAATTCTTTTAAGTCTAAACTGTCATTTCTCAACTTAATTTCTAGCTTATTTCTTAAGATTTAAAAAATGTTGTTTATAACAAAAGTTGCTTATTTTCAATAGTTTTACAACTTTGTTTGAAAAAATTTCAAAAAAAGAAGAAGATGGAAGTCGGGGGTGAGCAAGGCTCGAACCCCCGACCTCAACACCCTCAACCTTTTTAAAGCCTCACACTCCCACACACAAACCATCTCGCCCTTGGGTCTTTTTCAGTATAGGATTGCAAAATTAATCCTTTATATACATTTTAGCTCTTTTAGTATAATAAGTTGTTTTTGCTTATTACACAGCTTATTCGATAAGCTGTGTTTCCAATTTTATTTTTCTTAGATTCTTCGCCATTCAAGCTATTTTTTGTAATTCTTTTAGATTTTTCATAAAACGTTTAGTATTTTTTATATTTAATTTTCTTTAAAATCGTTTTTAATTCATAAAAATTTATAAAAAAGTCAAAAAAATATAATTTTTTTTAGAAAATTTTCTTTTATCCTATAGTTTCTAGGAAAATTAGTTTTGCCTCCGTAGGGTTTAAATTGCAAAATTTTATTTTATAAAGAACGGGATTCATTCTCGTTCATAATTTTAGTGATTTTTAGCTTAAAACGTCTTCGTTTTTGGTCTAGTTTTCTTTGCCTTAGCTTTTTAGTCAATTAAAACTTATAAAAAACAAAAAGATCATTTTAGTCTTAATTTTGATAATTTAGTTTTTTTTTAGGTCCCGTTTATGATTCCTATTTTACATATTTAGTTAAAGTTTAATTTCCCGTTATTAAAGTTAGGTTTAATTGTTTCTTTATTTGCTCACTTTTAGGATTTTATAAAACAAATCATCTTCGAACCAATTCAAATCATTGTCCAAATAACAAGCGTGGTCTCAATTTCATAAATCTTTAGGAAAACGACCCGGTAATCACTTACCGGTTAAAACGTGTAGTATTTTTGTAAGATTTTTCCTACTACCTTTGTCCTCAAGGGTAGTTTTGGAATTTTCTATACTTTGGATATTATTACGTGAATTATTGACTAACAATCAATTTTTGGCGCCGCTGTCGGGGATTTGTGATTAAGATTCCTTCGTTTGCAGTTTGTTGATCGTGATTTGGAGAACCTTTCGTCTTCGAAAGTTACGCTTTTAAGAAAATCAAAAATACAAAAAAAAAATTAAAAATATAAAAAGTAAAAAAATATTTTTCTTTTCTTTTTAGTATAAGTAGAAGATTATTAAATAAGAAAAATACAAAAATATTTGCTCTTCCGGATTTTTCGATTTTTCTTGTGAATTCATTAAGAAATAAAAAAAATTAACCAAGTTGGTAAAAGAACACCAACAAATAATACTTTCAATTGAAGTATTATCCATCAATAAGTTCCCGAACCAAAGATTCAAAATTTTTTACCGTTTGTGTCACTTACGAAAAAGGCGCACCTCTTTTGTAAAATTTATTTTACTTAAGAGAGTTACCCTAAGTTTGTTGATTATTCGGTAAACAAAAATATTTCCTTTTCTCATTTCTTTTATCATTTCATTTGTTTGTTTAGTGCATGCGCACTAGAAATTCCAACTTTCCAAATAATTCAAACGTAACCATTCCGAGACGTCGAAATAAAGGACGTGCTCCAAACATAGTCGAACCCGAGCTTCGTACTATCGTTGCACCAATGGCGGAACGTACAATGGAAGAGCTACTCCGAGCACCCACGGAAGGGTACGGAGAAGCTATCGTTTTACCAGAAATTAATGCGGATCATTTTGAGATTAAAACAAATTTGTTACAATTGGTTGAAGTGAACCCGTTTCACGGTTTAGAGAACGAAAATCCTCATGCTCATATCAATAGTTTCAAAAGGATTACCTCGACTCTACGATTTAAGAATGTGTCAAACGATGTGATTATGCTAATGATGTTTCCATATTCACTGGCTGCTAAAACTTGATACGAGAAAGAACCACCAAATTCGATTTTGACTTGGGAGGATCTCGTTACCAAATTTGTGAATCAATTTTTCCCTCCCTCGAAAACAACTCACTTAAAGAATAAAATCTCTCGATTTACCTAAAAATTCGATGAGTCTTTTATTGAAGCGCGGGAACGATTTAAGGAAATGCTTAGAGCTTGTCCTCACCACGGATTTACGGAGTTAACCCAAGTTGATACCTTTTATAACGGTTTAAACGGCAACGATCAATACTCCTTAAATGTCGCGGCGGGTGGAAATCTTTTGAGTAAGACGACTAGAGAAGCTTTGAATATAATTGAAAACAAATCAAAAGTGCGTTATTCACAAAACAAACCAAATGCTTCTAGGATGAATATGACTTCTAAGGAAAGTGATAGTACGACGGATGAGAGAATTGATAAGCTTGCGGACCAACTTTCGACCTTAGTTGAGATTGTTTCTAAAAAAGTTGCCACTCCCGCTCCAGTTAAAGCAGGTGAGGAAACTTGTGTTACTTGTGGTGGTTCCCATTCTTGGTATAACTGTCCGATTGCCGATAACAATCAATCTAGTGTTTGTGCGACTACGGGTGCTTACAATCAAGTTAATCCTCCAAACCGAGTTAGTAATGAAATGGCACCACCAGGTTTTGCTCCGGTGCAAAACAATGGTCAAAATAGGTTTAATCAAAATCAAGGTCAAGGGAATAATTTTAATCGGGGAAATAATTTTCATGGAAATCAAGGTTTTCAAGCTCAAAATAATCATGCTCCGAATTTTCAAAACCAAGGATTTCAAAACCAACCTTTTCAAGTGCCTAATAATCAAGTTCAACAAGAAATTTCAAATGATTTTTCGAGTTACAAGAGAAATAACGATCAAATGTTGAGAAACATGCAAAATCAAATTAACTCATTGAAAGGAGACCTTAAGAATGAAATTCAAAACACAATAAAATCTCAACAAGCCATCATGATGAATCAACAAACTACCTTTCAAAATAATTTGCAAAACATGATATGTGGATTGTTTCAGAACCAAGCCTCAACTTCGGGTACTCTTCCGAGTAATACCATTCCAAACCCGAAGGGTGAGATGAAAGCGATCACTACTCGAAGTGGTGTTGCTTACGAGGGACCCTCGATTCCTACTAATCCTTCTCCTAAAAAGGTAGTAGAACGAGAAACCGAGGAGACAACGGATAAGGAGCAATCTAATTTCCAAGGAAGTACCGCTCAAATCCCACCTTCGGTTATCCCCATTTCTATTCCAGAACCCGATGTTCTGAAGAGTTTACCTAAGCCAAATATTCCATATCCTTCTCGACTTAATCAAGAAAAATCTCGTGACAAAGCTTTAAATCAAAAAGAGAAGATTTTTCAAATGTTTCAAGATTTGCGTTTGGACATAAGTTTCACGGATGCTTTACTTTTGATGCCAATATTTGTTCCTACGATTAAGAGTTTGCTCATGAATAAGGAAAAGTTGCTTGAGTTAGCTAAGAT
Source organism: Tanacetum coccineum (assembly GCA_026074375.1). Taxonomy (NCBI): domain Eukaryota; kingdom Viridiplantae; phylum Streptophyta; class Magnoliopsida; order Asterales; family Asteraceae; genus Tanacetum; species Tanacetum coccineum. Next base: position 20,286 of record BQNB010036731.1, on the reverse strand, counting down.
ACCATTGAACGAGAATTGCTCGGCGATGCTTCTCAAAAAGCTTCCTGAAAAGCTTGGAGATCCCGGCAAGTTTCTTATTCCATGTAATTTCTCGGGAATGGGTGTATGTCACGCCTTGGCCGATCTTGGCGCAAGCATAAATCTTATGCCCCTTTCTATTTGAGAAAATCTTTCTTTACCTTAACTTACACCAACTCGGATGACTTTAGAGTTAGCGGACTGATCGATTACTTATCCTAAAGGACTCGCTGAAGATGTTTTTGTCAAAGTTGGGAAATTTCATTTTCCTACCGACTTTGTTGTTGTTGATTTCAAAGCTGATCCTCGAGTTCCTCTCATACTTGGGAGATCCTTTTTGAGGATCGGTCGTGCTTTAATTGATGTTTATAGAGAAGAAATAACCCTTCGGGTTAATAACGAAGCTGTCACTTTTAATCTAGATCAAACCACGAGATACTCCTCTACAAATGATAAGTCGGTAAACCGAATTTGACATCATTGAAGCCATTTGGTGAGATTATGCTCGAAATGTGCTAGGATTTTCTAATTCTTCGGGTGGCAATCCCACCCCGACGTTTGAGTCATTTACTTCCGAATTTATTTTGGAATAAATCAAAGCTTATCTTAAGTACGATTCGATTTCACCGAAAATTGATCATGCCGATTGCGATCCGGAGGAAGATATTTGTTTGATTGAAAAATTGTTAAATAATGACCCGTTTCAACTTCCTCCAATAGACCTTAAACAAAGTATGACCCGAGCAAAATCTTCAATTGAAGAGCCTCCGGAATTAGAATTAAAAGATTTACCGTCTCACTTAGAATATGCGTACTTGGAAGAAAATGACAAGTTACCAGTAATTATTGCAAAAGGTTTAAAGGTGCTTAAATCTCATAAACGGGCCATTGCTTGGAAAATTACCGACATCAAGGGTATCGACCCTCGTTTTTGTACACACAAAATCTTGATGGAGGATGATTACAAACCCACGGTTCAAAGTCAAAGATAGGTTAACCCAAAAATTCATGAGGTAATCAAAAAGGAGGTCTTAAAACTTCTTGATGCCGGAATGATTTACCCGATCTCCGACAGCCTATGGGTTAGTCCAGTGCATTGTGTTTCAAAGAAAGGAGGAATAACCGTTGTTTCTAATGAAGAGAATGAATTAATTCCGACACATTTAGTTACCGGGTGGAGAGTTTGTAAACAACTATAGGAAGTTAAATGAAGCGACTCAAAAAGATCATTTTCCATTACCGTTTATGGATCAAATGTTAGAAAGATTAGCCAAAATTGAGTATATTGTTTTCTAGATGGATTTCAGGTTTATTTCCAAATATAATAGATCCCCAAGACCAGGAGAAAACTACTTTCACATGCCCGTATGGAACTTTCGTTTACCGTCGCATGCCATTTGGCTTGTGTAATGCTCCTGGTACCTTCCAACGGTGTATGATGGCCATATTCCATGATATGATCGAAAAGACTAGTGAAGTGTTTATGGATGATTTCTCGGTTTTTGGGGATAGTTTTGATTCATGCCTCTCCAATTTAGAAAATATGCTAAAACAGTGTGAAGACACAAATTTAGTCTTAATTGGGAGAAATGTCACTTTATGTATAGATAAGGAATCGTGTTAGGGCATAAAATTTCAAAGTCGGGAATTGAGGTCGATCATGATAAAGTTGATGTTATCGCTAAGCTCCCTCACCCGACTACCGTAAAAGGTGTTACGAGCTTCCTAGGTCATGTAGGTTTTTACCGTCGTTTTATTTAAGACTTTTCCAAAATAGCTAGACCAATGACTCACCTTCTTGAGAAGGAAACACTGTTTGTGTTTCCTAAGGATTGTATTGATGCTTTTCAGACTCTTAAAAAAAAGCTTACCGAAGCTCCAATCTTAGTTGTCCCGGATTGGAACCTACCTTTCGAACTCATGTGTGATGCAAGTGATTTCGCAATTGGTGTGTTTTAGGACAACGAAGATCGAAGCACTTTTAGCCTATACATTACGCTAGTAAGACAATGACAGAAGCTCAAATTCATTACACTACCACAGAAAAGGAAATGCTTGCTGTTGTGTATGCTTTTGAAAAGTTTTGGCCATATCTTGTCTTATCTAAAAGCATAGTGTATACGGATCACTCTCAGCTTTAAAGTATCTTAAGAACAAACAAGACGGCTAAGTCTGAGGTTCTCCGTGGGTTCTTCTCCTACAAGAATTGATAACACCAACCGTGATAAAAAAGGAAGTGAGAACCTGCGGCAAGATCATTTATCTAGACTTGAGAATCCTCATAAGGATATGTTAGAAAACAAGGACATAAATGCACATTTTCCTTTAGAGACTCTTGTGAGTTATTTCTAGTGAAAGTACCCCATGGTTTGTAGAATTATGCAAATTTCCATGCGAGAAATTTTATCATCAAAGGAATGACGACTCAACAAAAAAGAAAGTTTTTCAAAGACGTTAAACATTATTTCTGGGATGATCCCTATCTTTTTTATATTTGTGCAGATCAAATCATTCGACGGTGTGTGCATGGGCAAGAAGCTATTGATATTATTAGAGCTTGTCATGAAGGACCCACTGGGGGGCCATCATATCAAATCTCAACGCTCGAAAAGTATTAATGTTCGGGTTCTTTAGCCACCATATATCGCGATGCCCTACAATGATCAAATCTGTTGATACTGTCAGAGACAAGGCAAATTTCACAACGATATTAGATGCCTCAAAACGCTATCCAATTTGTGAAATCTTTGATGTATGGGGTAATCGATTTTATGGACCATTTCCGCTTCCCACATGGCATAAATACATCATTCGGACCGTTGATTATACTGTCAAATGGGTTGAAGAAAAGGCGCTCCCCACAAATGACTAGAGTTGTAGATAAGTTTTGAATTCCCTTTTTTGCCCGATTCGGAACACCTAAAGCTATTATAAGCGATCGTGGGGCCCATTTTTGTAATGATCAGTTTGCTAAGGTAATGTCTAAGTATGGGGTCACTCATCGTCTAGCTACCGCTTATCACCCTCAAACGAGCGGTCAAGTAGAGGTGTCCAATCGAGGCTTGAAACATATTCTAGAAAGGACGGTTGGAGAAAACCATGCCTCGTGGTCCGACAAACTAGATGATGCTTTATGGGCATTTTGTACCGCTTTTAAGACACCGATTGGTTGTACGCCTACAATTTAGCGGTATCAGAAATCCTTGCCGATACCTATCGAGTTAGAGCATAAAGCATATTGGGCTTTGAAACATGCTAATTTTGATCTTAAAACCGCGGGTGATCACCGAAAGCTTCATTAAAATTGGGGATTTTTCATTTTTCTTTTGATTTTGTACAATTAAGACAACTAGGATATAATGTATAGCTAATATGCTTCCCTTAGACATAGGATTTGCATACATTAGTGAGTTTGTCGAAAAATTGATTTCGAACCAAAACCCTAATTTTATTTTCAAATCACTCACGTTAGGAACAAAATAAAATTGTTGTTATGCATTGTTAATACAACTTAAAAACATTTTCAAATACATGCATAATGATCTCATGAACAAAATTCGAGATACATAATTCATATGTATTTTTTGACATGTTTGGACGAGCAAAATCAAATTAAGGAGCGTCTAGGTTAACTCTTAGGATTTTATTTCTAGGTCGAGTTAATTGTTACTCCACATGTGTTACATATAGGCACACATTAGACACTTTCCTAATGGATGTTAGAAATTATGAATGATACTTACTAAAATACTATTATTGATGATAGGTGAAAAAGAATGTCTAAGGAAAAACACAAATGCCTAGAAACTCACATTCCTCTAACTCAAAATAAATCTTACTTTTCTAATCACACCAAGTCTTCTCTAAAACCACCATATGTAAAAATACCTTGTCCACCTATTCATGAAGGAGGAATCACTGACAAAACATTTGATTGCTATAACACCTCGTATTTTAGGTCATTGTATGACATTATGAAATTCACAATTTATTTTTAGGGTTTTACGCGTTTGCTCTTAAACCGTAAACTTTAAGTTAAATCGCGTAAACTGAAAACGATCATACAATGTAAACGGGCGTTAAACAATTAAATGTTTATATCAAGCAAGTGTTATATGATTATTATGAGGATAATTAATGACTTTGTTCATCTTATTTTTATCGGCTACGTAAAATGCTTACGTTTCATAATAAAATGCGTTTAGGCATACCCGGAAGTTCTAAAACCTAACTACGCCTAAACGAATACCCACGATTATACCCAATACTCAAAATAATCAAAAATTACATCTTATATATATATATATGCCGAATTTTATAAGAAAGGACCAAGACTTTTCAAAGTTTACATCTTGTAAATAATATCTAGATATTATATAGATATTTAATAAAGTAACTCTTACACCTTTATCAACTAGACTTGTTAACTTTAACCTAGGGTTAGAAAGTAACCATGGTTAAGTTAGGGAGATATTTTTACTATAAATAGCCATGCATGCATAAGTAAACTTTACTTAAATCCTTACATGCAAAATTTCATTTTCTTCCTCCCTTTTATACACTAAATCCCACGGCACAAAACCCTTGCCAAACTAAATCCATACTTTGATTTTCTAAGTTTATACAACCCTTTACACAACATACTTAAGGTATTCTAAGGTGTTTGCAAGCTTTGGTTCACCATTTGCAAGTATTAAGAAGAAAAAGTAAAGATTAGGGTTTTGGAAACCTAATCTAGGGTTATAAGCTTGAAAGCTTGGATTTGAATCTAAACACGGGTTTAGAACTTATATCTCATCCTTACATCATTACTAAGGTTTTATTAAATCCTTTAACTTGTATTTCTAGGAATTTTATGTATTACATGTTATATATAGCCATAATCACCACTAATGACTTTCTAATATGAAAAATGAGTTATTAATTATGTTTATGATTATATGCACTTATTCTTATGTCATATGGTCCTATATATCATGGAAAAGTAAAAATAAAAGTATGTTAACCTATGGATTAAGTATAAACATGTTTAGGTTAAATTAGGGTTTTATAAGTTTTCTTAATCTTCACATATGAAAATAATGAAAGTAAAAGGGTTGAACTTGTTGCAATGAATTTACAAGGACTAGGGATGATATTGGACTTTATTATAAGTACCACATATGTAAAATATGGTTATTAGTTTTTTTAAAGAGAAAACGACTAAAATAATGAATACATAAAACAAGTTTTAAACACATTTTAGAAATAAATATCTTAGGGGCTGTTTTGTAAATTAAAATTTACATATATGTTTTATGATTTTATAAAATACTACATGTCACAAGGATCGATGGGTCATAAAGAACTCGAAAAACCGATTAATAACGAAGAAGATACGCCATTTACAAGTTTAAGATAGTTAATACTTTTATAAAACAAATTGTTATAAAAAAGTACTATTCACCACAGAAACTTATACTTTTAAAACATCAATAAATTAACAAAACTTTTAATTACGAGAACGTGCTCGCAAGAATCGCTAAAAACAGAGCTATAACGAATAAGATACGACAAAAACGGGTTTTACGTTAATTAAAAGTAAAAATCGAGGTATATAGCATGTTTTGTGAATAGTAAAAACACATTCATCGCAGAAAACCAAAACTTAAGAATGAAATATTTTGATCACTCGCTTACTACGAAGACGTGACCATATGAAACGCGACAACGACAAAAACACCAAATTAGGTCATTTTACTAAAATTATATTTATAAACAACGTTTTCACTTTATAAATATTATATACTAAAAGGAAAAAAAAATTAGTCGGTGATTATGCTATATAGAATATTACGTGGTTATCAAAGTGCTATAATACTAGGGAGTTTCATAATGAGGCCTCTTCGGATGGCGTATCGACGAGTTGTTGGATTTACGATTTAAAGTGTCCTAACTCCTCGTACGTCATGTCATGACCTCTTTAATTATGATAGCCCGAACGATAGTACGATGTAACAACTATAAGATTATATTCAATGTTATTAAAGTACTCTGTACTTATACGGCCTTAATTTAAATAGGTTGCATTCGGGAATAATCGTGAAGCATTCCCACACTTGATATAAATTATCAGATCACTCACTTGAGGTGAGTTCATAGCCCCACACTTTTTATAGTTTTACTGATTTACTATTATTTGGGGTGGAAACATGCTTTGTTTTATAAATTGGACGCAAGTGGATATTTTACATTGATTACATGTTTGCCTAAGTAGCGATAACCCAAGTTAAGAGCCCTTATCATGAACTGTCAAGTGCAAGAGTAGTTGGGAATTACATTTATGTGAGCGCAAATCTTAATTTAATAGATCTTATTTGGGAACGACCTTCCCGTAACGGGTGACTAGCTATCACTGGGAACGAACGTTATAGCATGTCGAATCAGATGTTTCGTTAGAACATCCATTTCGGGCTGAGGAGCAAATATTTTGCGAACAAGACTGTCGAGCTTCAGTGTCATGAGCTTAGTGTAAATGTAATCTGGTTTTGTGATTGTTTGCATATGTTGTAACATCACGGGAAAGTCTTGCGGTCCTGCATAATTTAAATACATAAACCTATGAATTCACCAACATTTTTGTTGACGTTTTAAGCAATGTTTTCAGGAGGTCAATAGGCACGAGGTGCCAAGGATGCATTGGGTTACGTTTTGGATTGCACGCTTAAAGACTTTTATATCATATTTTGGGAAATCTATGTCATCTTTTGTAATATTAAACAAGGAACAAGTGAAGCTATAAGCTTTTGTAATATGTCTTTTAATTAAATCCAATGTATCAATTTAAACGACTTTTTGTGTCGTTCTTATATATATCTTGTGCTGTTGATCTTGAAGTAACACGCCCCGGATCCTTATTCCGCTGCGACCCATTTTGGGGGTGTTACAGATTTGTATCAAGAGCCAAGGTTATAGAGAACCAGGTCAAAATGTTTTTGTGACTTAACTGTATTCCAAACATGCATTCATAAAAAGAGTTATTATGGGACCTCACAATTTGTTGCATTAGAGAGACTAATGCATTCTAATGATATACGTGGTTATAATATATTACGTATATTACAATAAGAGCCTTATATAATATACTCTTATAAGTTATTTCTTCTGGTCACAGTGCGATGTGATCTTATTTTATTTTTGATGCATATGTTATGTTACGTTATGATTGTATTGAAATCTAACGGGTATCGTATTTTCTTGTGATTTAAGAGCATGGCACCAAAAAGAGCCACAAGATCAATCCGAGTCCCACCAGTTACACCAGTTACACCAATCCCAACAACCACAACTGTTACTGAGGCACAACTTCAGGCCTTAATTGATCAAGGAGTTGCTGCTGCAATGGCTGAAGCAGAAGCAAGCAGAGTTAGGAATGGCTATAATAGCAATGGTTCAGGACCAAGGCCAGCACAAACTGCTCGCGAATGCTCTTACTCTGAATTCTTGAAATGTAAACCTTTGGACTTCAAAGGCACTGAGGGAGTCGTCGGACTCACTCGATGGTTCGAGAAAATGGAATCTGTGTTTAGCATTAGCAATTGCCCAGCAGCTAGTCAAGTCAAATTCGCGACTTGCACTCTACAAGACGATGCTCTTACATGGTGGAATTCCCATGTTAAGACCACCACTCCAGAAGTAGCTCATGCCATGCCATGGGCAGCACTGAAGAAAATGATGACTGATAAATACTGCCCGAGGGGTGAGATCAAGAAGATTGAAACTGAAATGTGGAACCTTAAGGTTAAGGGCACCGATGTGGTGGCCTATAATCGACGATTTCAGCAACTAGCCTTGATGTGTTCCAGGATGTTCCCAGAAGAGGTAGACAAGATTGAAAAGTATATCGGTGGCTTACCCGATATGATACTTGGCAGTGTAAAAGCATCAAAGTCGAAGACCATGCAAGAAGTGATTGAGTTTACAACTGAGTTGATGGAGGATAAGACCCATGCCTATGCTGAACGTCAGGCAGAAAGGAAAAGGAAGTATGATGATCTTTCCCAGAACAATCAAAACCAACAAAATAGGAGGCAGAACACAGGCCAGGCCTATGCTGCAGGCAATGGTGACAGGAAGCCATACGAAGGGTCTAAGCCTCTATGTTCCAAGTGTAATGGCCATCATGAAGCAGGTCCTTGTCCACCTAGGTGCAGTAACTGCAATAGGGTTGGCCATCTGGCCAGGGACTGTAGGATACGGCCTGCTAACAATAACAACAACAACCGTAACAACAACAACAACAACAACAACTACCGTAACAACAACAATAATCAGCAGGGCAATGGTTGCTTTGAGTGTGGAGCTCAAGGCCACTTTAAAAGAAACTGCCCGAAACTGAACAACAATGATCGTGGTAATCAAGCTGGGAATAACAGGGCTCCAGCGAAGGTGTATGCGGTTGGAAATGCGGGGGCAAACCCAGACAACGTCGTTGCGGGTACGTTCCTTCTAAACAACCATTATGCTTACATCTTATTTTAAGATACTGGTGCCGATAGGAGTTTCGTATCTACTGCATTTAGTACTTTACTTGATATCGTCCCCAATACACTAGATCATGGTTATAACGTTGAGTTAGCTGACGGTAGGATAATTGGAGTAAATACTATATTGATGGGTTGTACGTTAAACTTTTTAAACCATCCGTTCAACATCAACCTAATGCCGGTAGAGATGGGTAGTTTCAACGCGATAATTGGCATGGCTGGTTTGTCCAAAATACAGTGCCGTTATCGACTGTGCTAAGAAGATTGTTCGTATCCCCTCTGGGAGCGAAATCCTAATCGTTCGCGTGACGATGTAGTGAAGGACACAGGACGCGACTAAACATCATCTCGTGTACCAAGGTTCAAAAGTATCTGCTAAAAGGATCTCACGTCTTTTTGGCACATGTTACTACAAAGGAGATTGAAGACAAGTCAGAGAAGAAGCGACTTGAGGACGTACCGATAGTTAAAGATTTTCCTGAAGTATTTCCTGAGGACTTGCCGGGTCTTCCTCCGACTCGACAAGTGGAGTTTCAAATTGATTTGGTACCTGGTGCTGCACCTGTAGCACGGGCACCTTATCGATTGGCGCCTTCCGAAATGAAAGAGTTGTCGGAGCAACTGAAGGAGCTGTCCGACAAGGGCTTTATAAGACCCAGTTCCTCACCCTGGGGAGCTCCGGTCTTGTTTGTCAAGAAGAAAGACGGATCATTCCGGATGTGCATTGACTATCGGGAATTAAACAAACTGACGGTGAAGAACCGTTATCCGCTACCAAGAATTGATGATTTATTTGATCAGCTTCAAGGGTCGAGTATCTACTCGAAGATTGACCTAAGGTCAGGTTATCACCAATTGAGGGTTCGAGAAGAAGACATCTCGAAGACAGCCTTCAGAACTCGATATGGACATTATGAATTCCAAGTTATGCCGTTTGGTTTGACCAACGCACCTGCTGTGTTTATGGACCTCATGAACCGAGTGTGCAAACCTTATCTGGACAAATTCGTAATTGTCTTTATTGACGATATTTTGATCTATTCCAAGAACAAGCAAGAGCACGAAGAGCATCTGAAGATAATATTGGAGTTGTTGAAGAAAGAGGAGTTGTATGCAAAATTTTCCAAGTGTGAATTTTGGATTCCCAAAGTACAGTTCCTCGGTCACGTGATTGATAGTAAAGGCATTCATGTGGATCCAGCCAAGATTGAATCCGTTAAAGATTGGACATCTCCTAAGACACCAACGGAGACACACCTTCAAAGGTACTATATCTATATATCATATATCTATAAAGACATCTCCTTATCGGATTTCATGTTTAATAGGGTGGGAGTATTTTCAAAGGTAGTTCGGGGCCAAACCAAAGTACTAGAGTCTGAATCGGAGCGTGTAAAATGTAGAGTACTAGGTTATTAAGGTAGTGATTTGTTGTGTGGGTGATTATGAGAACTAGTAATGGCATCAATTATTGTGCAACTGTTGAAGCAAAAGTTGTGCAGTGCACCAATCCTTGCATTACCTGAAGGAAGCGAAGATTTCATCACATACTGCGACGCTGGCGCGCGCTGCCGGGGTTTGGGCCTATATATTGATGCTGAGAGAAAAAGTGATTTCTTAGCATCCCGTCTAGTTAAAGATCCATGAGAAGAACTATACAACTCATGATCTAAGAACTGAGCAGTAGTGTTTCGCTCTAAAGATTTGAGGCACCTATCTTTGATGGAACTAATGTACAGTGTTCACTGATCATAAGAGCTTACTACACAATTCTTGATCAGAAGAACTGAACATGAGACAACGCCCGATGGTTTTAAGTTGCTTAGTGATAACGATTGCATATTCGTTATCACCAGGGAAAGCAATTGTTCTGATGCTTTGAGTAGGAAAGAACGAGAAACACCATTAAGAGTTCGAGCTTTATCATGACTATTACTTGGGATCTTCCTAAGCAAATCTTGAATGCCTCAGACAACGCACGGAAACCAAAAACATCAAGAGTGAAGGAGGTTGGAGGTATGCTGATTGAACATGCTAATTTCCAAGGCAATAAGGACAAAAAAAAAAAAAAGTTGGAACCTCGTACAGAGGAACTATGCCCAATGGCAGGAGTTGGTTACCTTGTTATGACGATTTACGGACTGTGATCATGCACGAGTCCCACAAATCGAAGTATTCTATCCATCCAGGTTCCGAGAAAATGTATCAAGACGTAAAGAAGCTATATTGGTGGCCCAATATGAAAGCCGACATCGCCACCTATGTTAGCAAGTGCTTGACATGTGCTAAGGTCAAGGCCGAACATCAGAGACAATCGGGTTTGTTGGTACAACCCGAGATGCCTCAATGGAAGTGGGACAATATCACGATGGATTTTGTCACGAAGCTTCCTAAGTCATCACAAGGGTACGATACCATTTGGGTGATCGTTGACCGACTTACAAAGTCCGCGATTTTTATACCCATGAGGGAAACTGACACCCTGGAGAAACTGGCGAGAATGTACCTAAAGGAAGTAGTAACAAGGCATGGAATACCGGTCTCGATTATTTGTGATCGTGACCCTAGGTTCGCATCAAATTTCTGGAGGTCACTTCAGAAAGCTTTGGGTACAAGTTTAGATATGAGTACGGCATATCATCCGCAAACTGACGGACAAAGCGAGAGAACCATTCAAACTCTCGAAGATATGCTTAGAGCTTGTGTGATCGACTTTGGAAATGGTTGGGTTAAACATTTGCCATTGGTCGAGTTTTCGTACAATAACAGTTATCATGCTAGCATTAAAGCTGCACCCTTTGAGGCACTTTACGGTAGAAAATGTCGTTCGCCTGTTTGTTGGGCTGAGGTTGGAGAAGTTCAACTCACCGGTCCAGAGATAGTTCAAGAGACGACTGAGAAAATCATTCAAGTTAAACAAAGGATGCAAGCCGCTCGTGATAGGCAGAAGAGCTACGCTGATTTAAAGCGTAAGCCGATGGAGTTTGAGGTTGGAGATAAAGTGATGCTCAAGGTTTCGCCTTGGAAAGGGGTTGTACGTTTTGGCAAACGAGGGAATAAATCCCAGGTTAGTTGGACCCGTCAAGGTAATAAAAAGGGTTGTAGACGATCATACAAGCTCCGAGCTTCCTTTGGAGCTGAGCAAGTTCATAATACATTTCAACGAGTCTACATAAAGAATGTCATGCCGACGAACCCTAGCCTTCCGTTGGATGGACTTCATTTTGATGACAAGCTTCAGTTTGTCGAGGAACCGATAGAGATCACAGATCGTGAAGTTAAACGGTTGAAGCGAAGCCGTATCCCATTAGTCAAGGTTCGATGGAACTCCAAGAGAGGTCCTGAGTTTACATGGGAACGTGAAGATCAATTCAAGAAGAAATATCCACACCTCTTCACCAAGACTGCACCGTCGTCAAGTGCTGCGTCTTAAGCCTTGAGGACAAGGCTCATTTAACGGGGGGAGACTATAACACCTCGTATTTTAGGTCATTGTATGACATTATGAAATTCACAATTTATTTTTAGGGTTTTACGCGTTTGCTCTTAAACCGTAAACGTTAAGTTAAATCGCGTAAACTGAAAATGATCATACAATGTAAACGGGCGTTAAACAATTAAATGTTTACATCAAGCAAGTGTTATATGATTATTATGAGGATAATTAATGACTTTGTTCATCTTATTTTTATCGGCTACGTAAAATGCTTACGTTTCATAATAAAATGCGTTTAGGCATACCCGGAAGTTCTAAAACCTAACTACGCCTAAACGAATACCCACGATTATACCCAATACTCAAAATAATCAAAAATTACATCTTATATATATATATATGCCGAATTTTATAAGAAAGGACCAAGACTTTTCAAAGTTTACATCTTTTACATAATATCTAGATATTTAATAAAGTAACTCTTACACCTTTATCAACTTGGCAAGTTAACTTTAACCTAGGGTTAGAAAGTAACCATGGTTAAGTTAGGGAGATATTTTTACTATAAATAGCCATGCATGCATAAGTAAACTTTACTTAAATCCTTACATGCAAAATTTCATTTTCTTCCTCCCTTTTATACACTAAAACCCACGGCACAAAACCCTTGCCAAACTAAATCCACACTTTGATTTTCTAAGATTATACAACCCTTTACACAACATACTTAAGGTATTCTAAGGTGTTTGCAAGCTTTGGTTCATCATTTGCAAGTATTAAGAAGAAAAAGGAAAGATTAGGGTTTTGGAAACCTAATCTAGGGTTATACTATTATAGAAATGCGGCCCTTTAAACTAGGATTACCACTACTAATTGAAGTGCCTTACTTGGAAACCATTGTTCTAAAAATCTGAATCCAACCCAAACCTGTTGTTAAATATTGGTTTACTCAAGGAAACCTAGGAAGAATAAGAATACTGATCCTGATAGCCAAAACTAAGGTATTAAACCCATTGTCTGCTAACAAACATGGAACCCGGAAATCCATGGGGATCCACAAAAACCAACTATTCCATCTACCTTCTCTAACTGAATGCAGTTGTCCAAATCGTCCTCTGGTATTTGGACTCCCCCCCCCCCCCCCCCCCCCCCCCCCCCCCCCCCCCCCTCCGTTGCTGTCGAAGCAGCATGACCGGTAGATCGCTCTCAGCCACCAATTTCTTCAGTAAATCTTGGGACAGGTCAAATTCGGGAAGATCAAGTTTGCCAAGATAATGGTTATGAGACTATCAGATTGTAATGATACTATTTTAAAGGTTTTATTATGCTGAATGACTTGGGCATAATCTATTTTCTGTAGGACAATTCTGATATTCAATCTCGAAGAGCTTTTTCGTTAACACACATGCTTTCAAGGATCGAATCTAGAAGGTATTGATTTTATTGACGGATCTCGATGGGATAATCTTTATACACTCTCACTTAGGAATACGATGGCGTCATCTCCTATTTGTCTATTGTCAAAGGCTTCTAAAACCAAGTCTTGGTTATGGCATCGTCGTCTATCCACTTTAAACTTTGTGTGGGTTAACAATCAACGTTGCAAGACAATGACTGATTTCTGCAAAGGAGGATCAAAGGCTTAAGTTTGAAAAGGATCACTTATCTGGCATGTGCAATAGGAAAAGTTCAAAGAAACCCCACAAAACCCAAACTGAGGACACAATCAAGGAATTGGGGGGGGGGGGGGGGGGGGGGGCGGGGGGGGGGGGGGGGTGGGCATACGATGGCATATGGATCTGTGTGGGCTAATGCGTGTCGCGAGTGTCAATGGAAAGAAGTACATCCTCGTTATTGTCGACGACTACTCTCGATTTACATGGGTAAAATGTTTGCGATCAAAAGATGAGGCTCCAGCTTTTATTATCAACTTTTTAAAGATGATCCAAGTCAGCCTTAAGGAAACCGTCTCGTCCGCATCAGAACAGAATAAATCGGAACTAGATTTGTTAATCAGACTTGCGTGAATATTATGAGAAGGTTGGCATCTCTCATGAAACATCCATTGCACGCTCTCCAAAGCAAAACGGTGTTGTTGAAAGACAAAATTGTACGCTAATTAAAGCAGCCCACACTATGTTAATTTATGCAAAAGCTCTTTTATTTCTATGGGCCGAAGTGGTTTGCCACAGCCTGTTTATAACCCAAAATTGTTCCTTGATGACGTCATCCTCACGGTAAAACCACCATACCGAGCTTTACCACGATAACCCCCTCCCGATCTATCATATCTTCATGTGTTTGGTGCACTCTGCTACCCAACGAATGATAGCGAGAATTTAGGCAAGTTACAACCGAAGGCTGACATTGGTATTTTCATTGGATATGCACCCACGAAGAAAGCATTCCGGATTTACAACAGATGTACCAGACGAATAATTGAAACCATTCATGTTGACTTTGATGAGTTATGACCGCGATGGCTTCTGAACAAATACCAAGCCCAGATCAGGACCCTCAATTCCATGAATGGACTCCTGAAACAAACAGGTTCAGGACTCGAGTGCCAAACCACCTTCACAACACCACCATTTTACCACCTTCAAGATCTGACTGGGATTTTGTTTGTTTCAACCAATGTTTGATGAGTCACTTAATCCTCCAACCCTATGTTGATTTACAAGCACCAAAAGTCATTGCTCCTATTCCCGAAGTAGTTGCACATGAACATGCTGTATCAACTGGCTTCACCTTCCTTAACCTACCAGTTGATACCAGATGCACCCATCACTAAGTAACTCTTCTATAACACGAGAAACTCAAACTCCTATTCTTTCTCATGATGTTGAAAAAGATAATCATGATATTGAAGTCGCACATATGGGCAATGATCCATACTTTGGTATTCTAATTCCAGAAGTTTCTTCTGATCCATCCTCATCATAAGATGTTATTCATATAAATTGCCTCCCGATCCCCAATGTTTCTTAAAACAAAAGCAAATGGACTAAAGGATCACCCACCTGAGAATATAATCGGTGCTCTTAGTACAGCCAGTATTTTTCCACAGCTACTACAACTCAAAGAACAAGGCCTAAATTCTGCACTATATGATGGCCTTTCTCACATCATTCGAACCTAAAACTACAAAGAACGCATTAACTCAAGCATGTTTGGATGAAGCTATTCTAGAGGAACTTCATGCATTTTTGAACGTTTTGGAAGTTATGGGAACTTGTTTCCTCTCCTCCAGATAAAGCATTTGTATCACTCTTAAGTGGATCTATAAGGTTAAGCTTGATGAGTTAAGAGGTATTCTGAAAAACAAGGCTTGGTTGGTCGCTCGTGGTTATCGCCAAGAAGAGGGAATCAATTTTGAAGAGTCCTTTGCTCCGGTTGCAAGATTAGAGGCTATATGAATTTTTCTAGCGTTTGCCGCTCATATGAATATGGTCGTCTACCAAATGGATGTGAAGACTGCATTCTTGAATGGTAATCTGCGGGAAGAGGTTTATGTTAGCCAACCGGACGGATTTGTAGATCCAGACAAACCTAACTACGTTAACAAAGCTTAGAAAGCGTCTTTATTGGGTTGAAACCAGCTCCACGCGCGTGGTATGATATGTTGTGTCTTCATTCCTGAAATCCAATTGACTTCTTCAAAAGGCTCGGAGGATCCTACTCTGTTCATCCGTAGAACAGGCATGGAACTTACTACTGTACAAATCTATGTCGATGATATTATCTTTGTTGCATCTACTCCTGAACTTTGTGATCTATTTGCTAAAATAATGTGTTCAAAATTCAAGATGTCGATGATGGGTAAAATCTCATTTTTCTTAGGACTACAGATTTCTCAAAGTCCCAGAGGCATCTTCATAAACCAATCTAAATATGCTCTTGAATCGCTAAAGAAATATGGCTTTGAATCTTGTGACCCAGTGGATACTCCCATGGTGGAGAAGTCCAAACTGGATGAGGATAAAGAAGGGAAAGCTGTAGATCCATCACACTATCATGGTATGATTGGCACCCTCCTTTATCTTACAGCCAGTAGACCTGACCTATAATTTGCTATATGCATGTGTGCCCGGTATCAGGCTCGGCCTACCGAAAAGCACTTAAATGCGGTAAAAAGGATCTTTCGGTATCTAAAAGGAACCGTACATCGGGGACTTTGGTATCCGAAAGATTCTTCCTTTGCACTAACAGCATTTGCAGATGCGGATCATGCTGGTTGTCAAGATACACGCCGTAGCACATCTGGCAGTATACAACTTTTGGGTGATAGACTTGTAAGCTGGTCGTCTAAAAGGCAGAAAAGCGCTGCGATATCCAGTACGGAAGCTGAATATATTGCTTTGTCCGGTTTGTTTTTGTGCCAAGTCCGTGGATGAGATCACAACTTACCGACTAAGGCTTTTGAGTCAAATAAAAATTCCAATGTACTACGGTGATACAAAAGCGCTTCTGCCTTATGCACAGGGAACAACGTCAACATTCCAGCTCTAACGCTCATAGACATCAGATTTCACTTCTCAAGAGCTGTTTAAAATGGTGTGATCGCAAACTTTACCTTGTCATACGGAGACTCAATTGGCGGACATCTTCACTAAGAGCGCTTGGACGAGAAAGAATTGAGTTTCTAATCAACAAGCTGGTATGCGAAGTTCTTAACGCCAGAGTCCTCTGAAAAAGTGTTGCATAAAACAAAAAAAGATGACGGTTGGACGAATAGTGGTGTGTACCTATTCGAATATCCATTGTATCATATGTAGTATAATATAATTCAGAAAAACCAAAAAAATATTATCTTTTTAAATAAATTTTTCAAAAACAAATAACAAAATTAAAAAAAGAAAAAAAAAAAATAATACAAAAAGGAAGTTTTTCAAAAGGCATGTCATCTGAAAATAGATAAGCAATTTACGGTCTTAGAAAGGTCTTTCAACAATGAACGCAGCCTGTAAATGAAGTTTTCGAGCAGAAGTTTTCCAAATGCATTCAAAACATCAAATGGCTTGCTATTATTCAGATAGTTAAACCCGCTTTTCACCTTGAGAAAACATGTCTCTAAAAGACCATTTTTCCTTACAACGGGAAATTCATTCTCGGGCATGGTCTACTTTATGATGACCAAGCAAAGGCTTGTGATTACTATTGCATCACAACCACGTGCTTCCTATATTATCCATAAGAGTAGCGTTTTCAGTGCATCAATGTTAATAATTAAGAGAAAACGTTATTTACTTCGTTGTGAGGTTTGTTGTTTTGTCACATACAAAATCATTCCACATCTGAAAATAATGTTCAATAATACATTTAACTTCTCCAAACAATGTCTACAAACCTCTTTATAATAGAAAAACGGGTCATTTGTTTTGAGGGGGAGAGAAAGTCAAAATCTTTTGTCATGATATAAGTGAGCTGTCAAAAGGGAAAAAGAATTTTCAAACGCTAATAGAATATTATCCTTGATAGAAAGTTAATTTAAAGTTTAAACTTGCTTGTGCTATTATGTGTTATTTGTTTTAATGCCTTTAGGGTGTAGTTAGCAAATTTACAAGTCTAGAGTGTGCGAGTATAAAACTTTAGGGACCAAAAGTGCCAAATAGTTTAACTTGATATTTCCTTATAAAACTTAAATGCAGAATTTAGATATCATCTAAACAAGAGGGACCAAATGTGCTAAAGTTGAAAAAAATGCTAATCTTAGAAGTCATCCTATTTGGTTTCACTGTTCTTCACACACACAAACACACACTCAACCCACACAAGAAGCGCACACTTCTCTCCAAATCGCAACCCCAATCAAACAAGCGCGAGAGCACTCATTTCATCTCAAAGGTACAACTTAAATTCTAATCATCATCACCTAATCAACTCGAATCCGAAAAGAATTGACAGTTTTTGCCACTTTTGATCACAATTGCCCTAATTATAAATTTAGGGTTCTTAAAATCAAAATGTGGTTAAATCTTAAATTGATTGAGGGAATTGTAGTATTAGAGTGAGCGCGAGCGTAGTTAAAGTGTTAGGTCAAGTGTCATTATTCGTGTGATTAATCTTTTCTTGATTGTTTTGTGCTCGAATATATAAAAATCGCATAAAAGTTATATGGTTTTATATCAATTGTTATAACATGTTTACCGGATATCTAGATAGAGATAACTGTTAGAGACGTCTAGTAAATCCGTAAGAAAACACGAAACCGATCAAATAAAACAGAAACGAACGAGCTAAAAACGAATGAACCGCAACGATGTTTGTAGTGTGGAATCAATCGAGACTATAAAAAATGAGGACCGAACGAGTGTAGTGTAGAGTGAATCGATCGAGTAATTTATAATATGGACCGATCGAGTGTCAGTGTAAAGGGAACCGAACGAGTGATTCATAATACGGACCGAACGAGTGAAAGACTATTAGGACCGAACGAGTGAAACCTATTGAGGACCGAACGAGTGGATCCAGTATGGATCGAACGAGTGAATCATCGTAAGGACCGAACAAATGAGTCATAGTGAGGACCGAACGAGCGACTGGAAAAGAGGACCCGACACGAGCGTGATTGAGATTCTTAGTTTTCTAAATGCTTACTTCATAGCATTGCGTGAGGACACGGCAATACCTTAGTATGGGGGATTTTTGGTATGTGTTTAATTACACATACCTTTTACCTTTAAAAACAAGCTAAAATAACCAAAAACGGACTTAAAATGCCAAAAATATGCTTGTTTTGCTAATTGTGTTGTGCAGGAACGGATATCTAAGAAAAGGACGAAAAACGAAGCCAAAACGACAAAACCGGACACGGAATGGAAAAGCATGGTAAAGACAAAGTCAAGACAAAGCCCAAGTCTGAAAAAGTCAACCAAAGTCAACCCCGACAAATCCAAAGTCAAAAAGTGAAGAAAAATAAGTTTAGGGGCCAAAATTGCCAAGTCCCTAACTTATTTAATGAAGGAAATGAAGACAATGCTTGTGAGGGACTTAAACTGCCATTGCACCAAAGAGATACCACAAGGGTTATTTCTGCCAACCCTCCAAAGCTATAACTCACAAGGACCATGAATGAAATAACACACATAACAATTGGGGGGTGTTTTTGCCAAGCTTCAAAACTAGAAGAAACATAAGGACGTGTATTGCAATAACAACCATAACCATGGAGGACCATTTGTGACCAACCCACAAACTCACACCCTGTTTTGAAACACTGTACATCTCCCCCAAAGCTTTCCCGCCAAACTCATAACTTCCAAACCCGTCCCTTTCAAGCTCCATTGACTTCACCACATCACTCCAAACCCTTCACAATCACAAACCCCACACCCCACATGGTCCTTGTCCACGTTGGCAATCCAAAATCCCTCAATCCGATCAATGGTTGTTATAATTCGGATTGGTGAGCAAGCAAAGACCAAGGGCCAGGATTGCTTTGTGTTTATACACTCACAACAAACACAAGTCTCACTCTACTCAGAAAACTAGCACAACAAGTGAAGACAAGAAGAGAAGACCAAACCCTAGCTTATTTTGCTATAAAAGCTTTTGTAAGCCATTGTGGCACCAGAGTTAGTTTTTAGTAGTTTTTAGCTTAGTTTCAATTTTTAACTTAATTTACTTTGACGTACTTGTACTTTTTTTAATGAAAATTCAGTTTGCCTTTCACATTGTGTTCTAAGTTACTTGTACTCCTTTGAAAATCATATAAGCTCTTAATATAAGCCATCTTTAACCTGTTTTTAAACCTTTATACAAAAATTTAAGAAAAATTCAAAAGGAAAAAAAAAGTTACTGTGTGATTAAGCTAAGGATGAATGAGCAAACTTGGATGGCTCATTGGGTTGTTTAGTATAGCTTATTTATAAGCTAAGGGGTAGGATTAGAGCTTATTTAGGTTTCACATAATCCTGTTTTGAGCAAGGATCAAGGTATACTCCTTTTTAAATTTTTGCTTAAAATTACTGTAGCATTGCTTATTGTGGCTTATTTTCAGCTTATTTATGTCTTTTTGTGCTTAGTTGTGTTTAGTTATGCTTATAAATGCCTCTTAGTTGCTCTAGTTTCATTTACTTACCATTTGCTTAAAACTGCCTTAAATTGCTTGTGACTGCTTATTTGCTTAGTTAAGTGCTTATTTGCTTTGTATTTTTGCTTTTTATTACTTAGTATTGTCTATTTAATATTTGTCCTTAAAATTCTTAGCTTAAATCTGTCCCTAATAGTCTTAAAATCCTAGTTTAGAAATCTAAAGGGGTGTTTGGTACAAGCCCAAAATGGGTCAAAATGATAAGGTAATGG
>BQNB010036730.1:2140-49921 GCA_026074375.1 Tanacetum coccineum | reverse complement strand
CAATTTTGCGTTTTTCAGTCCCTCAAGTTACTTACGTAAGCCTTTTTGGTCCATACGAAAGTATCTTTTGAACTTGGCATTTTCAGCCTCTCTTCTTTCTTTCGTAATCATTAACAACCTATACGAAAGTTATCTTTTGCATTTTACACTTCTAGTCCTTGTTGTTTCTTTCGTAAGCTTTTATTATCCCCAAAAAAAATTCATAACTCCCCCTTGGAGTTAGACCTCTTTTTCACATCAAATCTTTAGAACAATTTTATAGTTAGATTCCCGTTTTTGACTAAAAAATTTATAACTCCCCCTCGAACAATTATCCACTTTTGAAATTTCTTTCTTTTTGATAAAAATTTGTTCGAAACGAAGTTATTTTTGCTTTTTGAGAATACATTTTATTTTCTGATGATGATTTGACTAAAAAGTTTATAACTCCCCTTCAATAAGATATCTAATTAAATAACTTATCGAAAGATAGTTAATTTTGCAATTTTAAACATTTTTTGAGAAGATTTTTAAAAATCAAGAATTTCATAGCTCCCCTTTGAATAAATGACTAATTAAAGAACTTATTCAAGAGATTGTTATTTCTTGCTATTTTGCATACTTGAATTTTTTAATTTGATGATTTTTGAAAAATGTTTTTGAAGAAATCATTTGTTTGTGAATGGATTTTGATTATAAACGACATATTTTAGCAGTGAAAGATCATTTTATGAATGATTTACTCTCCCTCAGTTCATGATACATTGATTTTGCATTTAAAGAATCACTTTTTGAAAAATACAATATCACGCGACTGATATAAACGGAGAAGATATGTGTTTGTATCTTTAAGTTTCAATTTGTTTTGTTTTTGTTTTTCAAATTTTTTTTTTCATTTTTTGAAAAAGAAAAAAAATAATTTTTTTATTTTCTTTTTGAATTTTATTTACAAGATGTGTTGATGTATGATCTTTCATTCAGGAAGATAAATTTGCCAGACGTCCAACACATGGAGTCAATACGCATACCAATCCTGTAACAAAAAATAAATAATCTCAAAACCTTCTTTTGGGAAGGCTTTTGTACAAATCGCAGTTGTATTCCTCGCCGACAAAGTAAAGGTTCACTGAAACCTATTTTCAACATGCTCCTTGATAAAGTGATAACGGATGTTAATGTGTTTTGTACTTGAATGTTTGTACCGATTGCAAATATAGCAATTTCACTCTTTGAGTCGTGAATCATTGGAATCTTTGTTGTAACAAAATCCATTAATCAAGCAGTTTCTCCACATCCAAATGACTTGAGCACAACATGCAGATAAGGAAACGTACTAACTAGCTTATCACCTAGAAATTGAATGCCTCCAATGTGCTATTGCAATCATCATTGACACCCTTCTCATGGTCTACGTCTGAATAGTGCAATTAGCTCAAACCGTGAGCCTTTGAGTACCAAAGAACCCATGTTAATGGTTTGTCTTAGAAACAAAAGAGTCTTTTAACCTCTTTGAGGTGTTTTTTTTTGTTTGGGTTTGCCTGATAATAGGCACATATAAATGTAGCACAGGCAAGAGTTTGATACGACAAGCATTGGCAGTGAGATACATAAGTCCCTAATCATTACCAATACTTGGTTTGAAATCGACTTGGGTAACTTGTAAATCTCTCTATTTGGTATAGCCATTGTGTGAGCTAAAGGTATCAACATTTTTCCATCCCATTTCTTAAGAAATCCATATATTTGTGATTTGACATAATAAAGATTCATGGGGTGATTGATGAACTAAATTCCGAGAACGAACTTCATTTCATCGTATCAATGCCATTTCAAAATTATTTTCATTAGTTTTGCAAAATCTTCGAAAAAGACCTGGTTTAGTTGACCCAAAAAATATGTCGTCGACATAGAGTATGAACTAATAAAATTCCATCCCCATGTCTTCTTCCTATGTAAACAATGTCAGATCGACAATACCTTTTGTGAAATGGTGTTCGATTAAGAATGAGGAAAGCTTGTCATACCAGGCTCTTGGGGCTTATTTTAGACCATATATAACTTTCTTAAGACGATATACGTAGGTAGGAAAATCTGGATCTATAATACCATCTGGCTGACGAACAAAAACTTCCTCTTTTAGTGGACCGTTCAGGAATGTTGTTTTGACATCCATCTGGTAGATAGGAAAGTTCTTATGAGCTGCATATGCCACAAAGATTCTGACAGCTTTGAGTCTTGCAACTGGTGCAAATGATTCCTCAAAATTGAATCCCCTCCACTTGACCATCATCCTTATCAACTAAATGGAGCTTGTTCCAAATAACCGTGTTATTCAACCACATCAGTCTGTTTTTTCCAAAAGCCATTTGACTGCCAATAGGATATTCGACAAGTTCCCAAACATCAAGGCGTTTGAACTGGTTAAGCTCATCTTGCATAGATTCAATCCAGCTGTGATCAAGCATAACTTCCTTGATATTTTTCGATTCAATTGTACTCATTGTCAGTGCGTACATACAAACTGTTTGCTCAATTGAAGTCGATTCTGGTCAATTCAGTGTTGAGAGATACCAATCACTTGTTCAATAGGTTGATACTTAGTACCACACATATCACTAGAGCGATTTTTTGTGAAACACTCTGGCAGTACTAAGTTAAGTCTGGCAGTACTATAGTTAGTACTGGTAGAGTGGCAGTACTATAGTTAGTACTGGTCGTATTTAGTTAAGTCTGTTTATGTAACAGAATAGAGGTAATAGTTATCTTAGAGATATTTTAGGAGATATCTTAGGAAAGGATATGTATTATCCTTTCACACGTTTTGTAAAGCCTTCTAGGGTTTCCTTGGTGTATAAAAGGAACCCTACGTCATAGAGTTTTAAAATAACAAATAGAAGCATTGAAGCTTAATAGAAATCAATAGCAAAGTTAGTATTATATTCTTCTTAATACTTGTGTTAAGATTCCGCATTAACACTTGATATTCATAGTCAGTGTCTCTCACATAGTTGATTTGGATTTATTCAAGTTAGCTATTATCTTACAAAGGCTATATAGATCCAATACAAGGACCTACAGCATTCAAAAGCCATTGCTATGAGTTCATCAAACTTGACATGGATCGTTTCCATTATCTTTTTGGTTCGGTGGTTATAGATACGAAATCCTCATGATGACTCAAAATAACCAATAAAGATACCAATGTCAGCCTTTGGTTTCATTTTCCTAAGCTTACGATCATTTGTTGGATAACAAAGAGATCCAAACACATGAAAGTATTGAATATTAGGTCTTCTTCCTCGAATCAACTCATAAGGAGTCTTATTGTATCATATGTGTACAATAGAGCGATTCTGAGTAAAACAAGCAGTAGCAATAGATTCGGCCCAAAGAGATTTTGGAGTTTTGGAAAAGATAAGCATTGTTCGAGCAGCCTCGACTAGTGTTTGATTTCGTCGTTCAACAGCACCATTTTGTTGAGGTGTACGAGCAATTGAAGTTGTATGAACAATGCCTAACTTTGCATAAAATTCTCGTTATTTCTTATTTTTGAATTCAGTTCCATTATCAGTGTGAATTGTCAGAATTTGAGCCTTTAGATTTTGTTGAACTTGATTAATGAAATCGGTTATCATATCTAGAGCCTCATCTTTGGTGCGAAGAAAATATACCCAGGTGTACCGAGAATAATCATCAACGATCACTAGAATATATTTCTTGCCATTGATACTTGCGACTCTCATTGGCCCACACAAATCTATCTGAAGTAGTTCGAGTTTTGGATTCTGTGCTTGGAACCAATTTTGGTGGAAGTGAAGCTTTCTTGCTTTTACTTTGTTCACAGGCTGAACATAAGTGATCTTTATTATACTTAAATTTCAGAAGCCCATCAACTAGATCTTTTGACGTGAGTTGGTTTATGGTACCAAAATTCAAATGAGAAAGCTTGCGGTGCCATAACCAAGATTTTGTTGATGTGGCTCTGGACATTAAACACATTGGAGAAGAAGCCGCCATCTCGGAAATAGATATAGTGTAAAGATTTGAATCACGAGAACCGGTAAGCAAATCATCACCCTCTAAATTCCAAACATAACGCGTATTTCAACAAAAGGCTACTTCTAAATCTCCATCACAAAATTATCCGACCGAAAATAGATTGTAACCAAGGCCTTCAACGTAGTATACATGACATATCGTGAGATTTCCTTGAACATAATCTCTATATCCAGTGATTGTAGCGAAATGATCATTCTCGAAGCGGACTATTCCCATGAATTTCTCAACGAAATTTCTTAGCAGTTGAAGATTGCCAGTCATATGCTTTGAGCATCCGCTATCAACAATCCAAAGGACGAGTTGGATCACCTGCATCACATGAAACAAATACAGATAGAAGAGTGGACAGTTTGGCTACCCATTTTTGAGTGGTAACCAGTGTTTTTTATTTAGATCGAACAGTGGTACTACTCTTTTTCTCACTAGATTATGATTGACTATTTTTGATTTTGGGTGACCAATTAAAACTTTGTTAGTATTCAAACCATTTTTGCCACTTTCGACTTGTTGCAATTTTGTTCTTCATGTAATTGCTAAGTGTCCTACTTTGACGAGAATCAAGAGATAGTGGTAACGCACTAGAGACCTTATTTTTTGCTGTTGGGGTTTTAGCAACACTTAATCTTGATTTCGCAACTACAGAAGTAGCTCCTAAATTCTTAGATTTTTCTGCTATGAGGGTAGTGAATAAGGCTCTTTTGACACTATAATTCCTAGACAAAGCATAACGAGCAACACGTATTTCATGAGAAAGTAAAAATACATCTTTACCACAAGAAACACAAACAATATTCGAACCGTCATTAACAGCAGTTACATTCTTGATATTTAATACACTTTTGTTTGCTTGACATACAGTCGAATTCATTGTTTCACACTTATTAAAATCTATACTAACACTACTAAACATCTTCCGAACATATGTAGACGAGCTCTTATCATTAGTGTTCTTCAAGACTCTATTCTTTGATTTAGTGGTGTGTCTCTGTTTTTATGATTCTATACATTCCTCTTACGATTACATTGGCACTTTGTTTGTGACTTTGCTCATTTTTTGAAGTAGGATGTGAAGTGACTGTTTTTTATCTATCTGCATTGACCTTAGTATTTGACACTTTCTTATCCTTAACTGATATGTTTTTAGGCAATGGTGTTACACAAAGAAGTTTTCCTAAAGTCTCAGATTTGACAAACTTAGTGTTCACATTCTTCCCTTTTTCAATGATTTTAATCTTATTCTTGAGTACAAAAATTGTCATCAAAAGATCTTGATTTTGAGCACGCACATCAGCATAAGCATAAGTCTTTTGATTAACATGTTCGATTAACTCATCAACCACTTTTTTATGTTGAGTCCGTGTTGCTTTTATTAAATTAAAAAGATTTTGAAATTCAAGTTTAATATTTTCTCATTCTTGAACTACAGAGTCAACTTGAGTTTTTAGCAACACGTTCTCATCTTTTATTGTTGACAATTTTGAGTTCCAGGAGACGTCACAAGCCATTTTCTCTTTTTGATCTTGTAATTTGAGTTCAAAATCAATACTTTGAGCTTTTGATCGCTTAAAATCATTTTCAAGAATTTTGATTCTCTTGAGTAAATTAGCTTGGATATCTTTTGAGTCACTTAAACTTTTCTCAAGTTCATCTTTTAACAACTCAGTTTTCTGTTTTTCAACGGAAAGCAACACACAATCTCATATTTCACTTGTCAATGATACTTCCAAAAGTCGATCGATCTCATTTTAAATAATGTTTTCTTTTGGAGATCTGTTGTTAAATTTCTGTTCCATTGATTCAAAAATATTTAACATTTCATGTACTTCTTCAATGAGTTATTCTTTAAGTTCTTTCAATTTTTTGGACAAAGAGGCAGACATCAGAATTACATCAGTTTTATAAAACTCTCTTGAGGAATTTTGACTGTCATACATCCATCTTTGTTGTTTATCTTCTAAAAGAGTTTTATCAATCCATGTTTGTAAACCGTTAATTGCTACACCCATTGTGTTAAACATTTTTAACAATTTACTCTCTTTTGGCATTTTTGGAATTGGCTAATCCGATGTGACTTCTTTTGACTCAGAACCATTATTAAAAGTAGAAGGGATTGAAAAATATATTTGTTCAACAGAAAATTCTTGTTGAGGAACAAATGTTTCATAAAGCGCATTTAATTTTCCATAGTTAATTTGAACCATTTTGTTTCTCATTTTCAATCGACTTTCTTCCGCATCCTCTAAAGTTTTCTCTGAATCAGGTGAATCAAATTTTAATTTAGCACTATGAAGCATTTCACCATCATACATTTTTGGTTGTGCTGCAATGGCCTTCTTGAGACGTTTGGGATTATTATAACACAACCCAGCTTTAAGAAAATGATCATAAACTTTATTTGGTTTCTTTCCAAGCATGTGAATTGTTTGAGTTGATTGACCCATTTTATAAACAATTCGATCGTGAGAACTCAGTTTCTCTTCGAGATCAATAATATCTTCAAGATACCAATTTTCTTGATCTTTAAAATCCTTTTTAGTTAACTGAATTTCATGTTGAATTATTAGCTTTTCATTTTCAATTTTGTAAAAATCACTTTACATTTAATCTTTTTCTTTTAAAATTCTCTCAATGGTGTCCTTATCAGCCCGTAATTCACATTCCAACTCTTCACATGTTTATTTGTATTTTGAACATTGAATTGTTTTTTACTCAAATGTTTTGACCCGATCCTTACACATCTTTTGTAGCAGCTTTTTTTGCTTTTTAAGCTCATTATTTAATCATTTTTTATTTCAGCTTCTCTTTGAACATTATATGCTAGCATTTGAATTTCATGATATTCGTCATGAGCATTTGAATCATGTTCATATGTGCTACCATTATTTTCCACATAAGGATCATCAAATATGATATTAGAATCAATTTAATCATCATCAGATGTTTGAATAATAGGTTTACATGTCACATGACTCACTTGTTCATGAACCTTGGATGAAGCATTTACCTCACTGATAGCCTTTGCATCATATGATAACAAAGTCTCAGCATTACCATCAGTTGGTTAAATTCGAGCCATCAACATGACTGCAGCAGTTAACTCTTCCATTGTTTCTTCTCCATATGAATTGTCAAGCATGAAGTCATTTTCTTCATTGTTGAGGTTGCTTCTGACTTCATCTTTCATAGCTAAAAACATTTGTTCTCTGAAATACTTTGCATCACAAACTCTTGGTTTCTGACAATCACAAGCATAGTGGCCTTTTTCATTACAGTTATAACATTGAACATTTGGATTTCCCGGAGTTAACTCGGTTCGTGGAACACGTTGAACAATCTGATTTCTTTCATCATTCCCAGTTCGTGCATTAAATGCTTGATTCATGTTTTGTCTCCCTGCATTCTTATTACCATTTCCACCAAAACTTGCATTCTTGGTTTGTATATCAACTCGACCATCCTGAATCACAGCTTGATTTCTTATGTTTGATAAAGTATGAAGACGATTATTGGTAGGAGTGGAGAACTTCTGAGTGATTACTCGAGCTAATAACATCATGGCAGTTGTAAGCTTGTCTTCTTGAGAATCCCCTTGTAACTCCTCTTGATATTCATCTTCATAATCAACAACTAATGAAGGATGTGTGACATAGTATAGCTGTGGTAAATAAGAAGAATTTGCATGAGATTGTGAGGAAGAAGCATTTGATTGAGCAAGAAGGACTAATGGATCATGATTCTTGGCAGCTTTATTTGCTTTGGATGCTAGAACATGTGGTTCGAATTGTACTACAGAATCATATAACACATCATATGAAACTGTATCTCTAGTTTGATTGTGATGAACCATGGTAACATATTTGCTCCACTCAGGTTGCAAACAATTGAGAAACTTGGTGTTGATTGACATTGGAATAAGATGAATGATGACATCAAATAACGTCACTTTTATAGCATTATTTATCCCATGTAAATAACCTATTTTGTATAATTATGGCAAAGAATTGTTACTTAATCGTTTGTAATTGAGAATTGCAGTAATTATGGGGTACTTAGTGAAAGTTAACTAAAAGGCACGCATTCTGGAGTTTAAACGAAGATATTTGAAGATTACAGTTCTGACAACCAATACGATGTATCCATCAAGGAAGATACGACATATTGGTGCCTACACTTCACCAAAGACCACGAAGGAAACAAGATCCAATACGCCGTATCCAGGAAGACCAATACGCCGTATTCAAGCTATATGGAAATAAAATATTCTTGAAGATATCAAACGTGATCCCTACTCTAAGAAATCCACAATACGCCATATCGAAGACTCTCGATACGCCGTATTGACCTTTTTCCAGACCTTATAAATAGAAAACTCAAAAACAAGTTTTAGGGGTGCTAAATCATATTTTTTATACCTAAACCACAAAAATTGATTTTCAGAGGAGAAGAAAAGCATAAGAGGTCTTGCAATGTGATTAATTTAATAGGAAACAAATTGTAATTTCCTATACTCTTGTAATGGTTCAGTTTTTGGTATCATTCGTTAACTCGGTTAGTTTACCTTGGCTAAATTATTACTCTTGTATTGATTATGACGTTCGAAGGCTAATACCTTCCGGTATTAACCATTATTATAAAGATCTTAATGTTTGGTTTGTTTATCTCGATTTCTTAATTTATCGTTGATTGCTTGTTTATGTTTATCAATTTATACTTGTTTACATGCATAAGTATGTGACCTATCATTCAACTGGGTCTAGTCCTACATATTTAATGTGCTACAACTTCAGTGTTGTTTAGGCGTAGGCTAAGAGTCCAGGATAGCTCTCCATATTGCAATTTCTATATCTAGAATCATAGGATCACAAATATTGACATATCCTTGCCTTTAGTTTAGTGAGCTTAGTTGAGCCATATGGTGACCTTGGTATCAACGAGTACGTTCTTATTCCACTGGTAAGGACTCGGACAGTGGACTACTAGTATATAAAGAGCCGTTAAGCATAAGTGGGTAAAGTCTCTATGAGCTAGGGTTTAACAAGAACACCATTTCTTTAATCCCTAAGATAGATTATAATCTGCAAATAAGGATGCTTTATGCGGATGCGTTTAATTGTGACAGAATTCTACGTGTCTAGGTTTAAGGAAGAAGTATCGCCATCGCATTATGTCTTAATAATGATAAGCCGCCTCAAGATAATTAAATCAAATGCAACAAAATAACAAACCAAATTTCTGATCGTATTAATAAATGGTTTTATACTGTTTTATAAATTGGCTAGAACCCATCTTATATCTCTGTTAAATTGTGCTTGTGTGTGCTTTAGTGTCTTATTTGATTTTAGTCACACTAAAACTTGTGCCAGTCTCCTTAGGCAAACCCCCCCACCCCTATCCAAAAATTATGGATAAACATAGTTTGTAGCATGAGGTTTAACAAGTAATAGACTACTTAGATTAGAAAAAACCAAAGTATAATAAATTGAAAGTGTTTTTGCTTTTAGTTATCGTCACCCTAACTTACCACGAATCTTACCACCGACCATGTACGACAATCATCGTTTAAAGTGTTGTTTTTGTTAAGAGTTCGGCAAATGAACAATTAAAAACCTTGAATCCATAATTAGCAACCCCACACAACGACACGAATAAGTTTTTGGCGGCGTTGCGGGGATGAAAATTAATCTTGATTTTTATTGATATTGGGTTTTTAACATTAGATATTCTAACCCATTAGGATTAGGTATAATTAGATTAGTGTATAATTTTTTGTTACATTCTGTATAACTGCTTGTATATTTGTGTGTTTAAAATAATTGTTTGGTATTTTAATTTGTTTTTCTCTAATACACTGTTCAGGTCGTTAACCCATAGTGACGTAACCACTTCCTTGGAATACGGCGTATCAAATTCATCCAAACACAGCGTATTTGTTCAAAAAGATTAATACGATGTATTTAGATCCATTGAATACGACGTATTGACAATCTGATACAGCAACAGATCTAGTTTTTCACATTTAATTTTCGTATATCTGTGTTTTCTTTCTCCTGAGCCTATCCTACTGATTGTTTTAACCCTTGATTCCGGTAGTGCATTGACAGAAGGTTCGACAAGGAACTATTTAAACCTTTTTAAAGGATCCGAACAAGAATTTCAGATCATTCTAGGGAAGCAACTTCAAGACACAAAGGTCTTGAACAACTCGAAGATTCGCTTGATTCGATCTGTCTATTTCTGAACAAGAAGAATATTCGTAAAAGGAAGAAGTTGCGGAAACAATAGGCAAAACTATGGAACATCCATGAGCAAAACTCAAACCGATTATGATCTGGAGTGGCTTGAGCCTACAGATCAGGACAAGGATAATTTTTAACTAAAAGGCAAATATCTCAAGGAACCTACGTACCAACCTTTCAAGCGTGTTTCAGATCATGAAGATGTGCAACGAACGTATTAAGATTGTCTTGAGATCATGGATTGATTTCAATTGACAGTCAACGGTTCCATTAGCGTGCGGCACAAAACGGTAGAAGTTTTGTATAAATTTATTCGTTCTTGAATCTCATGGATTTAAATCCAACACCCTTATATAACTATAGACCAAGAGATTGCTTATAGCCTGTCCCTATGTCCTTAACAGGAGCCACAAGTCGTTTGGCTAAGAAACAAAAATCTGTTATCGAGTTACAACCTGGGAAGCTCTAAAGCCAAAGTTCCAAACAAATATTCGCCCCCCTGCACGTACTGTAAAAGAAATTGGAGTAGATCAACAACTTCAACAAGAACCGAATGAAAACATCTATCAAGCTATGGGAAGCAGAAGATTAAATAACTCTTGATGAAATGTGCCGTCAACACCTATTTAATATAGATGAAGGCTGTTGTATCTTGTTCTAAAATGTCCATATCACCCCCTCTAAGGCGGAACACGAGGCTAACATCATTGATATCATCACAACACAAGTAGTCAAAAACAATAGAGAACACTACATGGAATAACAAATCTAAAAAGACACAATGTGGTCAGACAATACCGAAAACAAAAAAACGGCATCTTGTATTAATGAAAAAGGGGTCTCATCAATACAAACAAAATGACTTACAAACCTAATAAAATCATTCAAGAATTCATGCAACAAAATACAAAACAAAATCAACTGAGAACTTCTAATGCAGCCTAATGGTCTCTCTAGCCACTTTTATTTACTTCAACACCCTCATAACGCTCACGTCTCTAAAATGATGCTTAAAAACTCAACACAACGGTTTGGTGAGAGTTCACTAGTTTTTAAGAAACCAATACAAGATTGAAATCAATTACTGTGATTATATAAAAAAAACATGGCATGACAAATAAGCTGGCAATTATGCATGCTAGCATTCATGCAACTAAGAATCTTAATTGGGACGGAACGTGTCCCCCGATCCAATGCAACAAAAATAGTCATGGAGAAGAATGAAATCCCTAAATCCCATACTCTTGGTACGGGGGGTTTTTTTTGTTTTATTATGTAGCACACACAGGTTCGGGGGGGGGGGGGGGGGGGGGGGGGAGAGAGGTGGTCACCAACACCAAGTATGGCAAAAAAACCTCTGCCACACAAGTACGAAGAACAATGCAACATCATATAACATGCAACACATAATATATAATAGCTGCTTAAATGTTTGTGTGTAACTTGAACCATATAATCACAGAATCAAAACATTTTGAAACATATTTTGCATCACTTCCATCCCAAGAAAACATAGTAAAATAGGACTATGAAACTCACCTGGATACTCAAACGCAGCCTCCGAATCTCTACACGCAACTCTACAAATAAATAAACATGGTTACACGCGACCAAGCTAAAAGCTCTAGTCCATGTAACACACATATGATGGATGTATAAGGTTTTTTGGATTAACCATCAGGTCATCTAGACACCATGCCTAACTTAACCAAATTACTAACACTTTACACTAGCTACATACAATTAACTCAGAATTGCAGAATTTTAGTGTCTCTTTACGTACCCAAAACCCTTACTTAATGACCTTCATAAATTATTCAAAAAATCACCCATGTTTATTTATGAGTATGTTAACTGCCTTGTGATTCCCAAGTATTACTTACATGTGTAACTACCTCAAATAAAATCAAACTTCAAAACTGTCCAAATTCGGATCTGATTGCACACCAAAATTATCACACTAAACGATCATACTTAGACATGCTTTCAAAGCTAATTTTTACATGATTATCCACAAGACATATGGAACTATAACAATCTGTAGAAGGTCTAATCTTAATTCCACTGTTATGTATAGGTTTTACCCTCACAAACATGACCTAAATCTGACATGTATTTATTGATTTGACAACTTTTAGTGTAACCAACATTTGACCTACTTCCAGACCTCAAAAACATTTGAGGCTAGACTTTTTGGAAAGTACATTCAATGAGCTACTGTTTAGAGTCTATAAACGCTCAAATACCTATTACCATCATGGAGATATTCACTCGTGAACACAACCCTAAATTCTGCTCTAACCTAAATTAAGATCTAACGCAAAACTAACCATGCCACATGCATGAACACTCATCTAATCTATTCCTAAGCATCCTAAGATCATTATATATTTTGTAAGATATGTATTTTATGTAACCCTAGATCCATCATAGATTAATTGTTACATTATTTAAAAGAATAAACAAGAAGAATGGTTAATGATCTTACCTAAAAAACCTTGCTAGATCTTCCACAAATTCACCACTTAATTCTTGATCAAAGTTTTTGTCTTCCTAGGGTTTTGGGGAGGAAACTCACGGCACAAAGAAAAAAGATGGGGAATTATGAGCTAAGTTTATAGTATTTATAAGGTGTATACAACTAAGAAACCTAATCCCTATCTAACTAGTATTTGTGTTACACTAAAACACTTTTTTATTCTTTCTTTTATTAAAATTATTATTTAATATGTATGTAAAAAAAATTAATTAATTTCCTTCAATACCTTAAGTTTTTATAAAAACCTAAGCTAATTTTGTAAACCTTTTTATATAAATGCAACATACTACACTTTCTAAAAATAACTTTTCATTTCACACTTCATATTCTTCTATATTTAGAAAGTTTGCTACAATAACTTCTATTACTTCACTCACCTATTTCATTTCTAAAATAACATAACTTTCCATAAACTTAATCCTCCTTAATTATTTCCAATATTTGACTTAGCATTACAATGCGACATTCAATCATATTCCATTATCACCAGCCACATGTGAACCCATCGAAAATCTGACACTTTAACACCAAATAGAAACAATATGAGATGCCCATGGAACAACTCAAAATGATCAGAAAAGTACAAAATAAACTCACAAGTCACACATAAAAATCATACTATCAATTCCATTGTCACAAAAATGTGAACAAAATGAAATTCCCATATTAACCATAAATTAAATCTAAATGAGACGATCACGTTCATAGATTGATAACCAAACTCACATAAGATCACATAAACACATAGTTATAACACATAATAATATACTTAGGTCAACACTTTCGGTTTGACTAACCGGCTCAAGATACGGTTGTTACAGTATCCCCTCCTTAGGGAAATCTCGTCTCGAGATTTAACTAGTAGGTTCAACATCATCATCAACAAACAACCGCGGGTACTTAGCTTTCATATGGTCCTCACGTTCCCTCGTGAACTTAGGGCCACGCTTTGAATCTCATCTAACTTTCATGATCGGAAACCCACTGCTTACAACTTCGCTTGCCCATACAAGGGTACAAATAGCAACATAATAACTCCAAGCAAAATAAAAATCCAACTACATGAACATCGCCTGTCATCGAGGAAACTCGTCAAAAACCTTAAGTTGTGTAACAACATCATTCATAACCTAACCCCGCAACTCATCAAACAAGAATTGTCTTGGAACTAAGTTATAAGTTGTTACAAAGCTTAACGTTTTTGAAGAATCGGCTCGACTTCGAGTTTATTCAAAATATAACATTAACCAAACCACCTAAGAACATTTAAGGGTGTACTAAGGTCTACCAATAACCCTATGTACCCAATTTTAATTAGTACTTCCAACTATAACTTGCTCAATGAATACTTGTGGATACTTAGTTTTCATAAAATCCTCATATCCTCGCTTCGAGTTCCAACAGACTTTAACTGTCGAAATCCTACTAGGCTTCAAACTTTAACCTCATGATCAAAAATCTTGACAGGTTCTTTAACAAAACGAATGGTTTTGTGTACCTTAATTCTTTCCAAAGGCACGTGCATATTTGCATCCGTCCAATGCTCCTTTTAAATTTAACACATAGAATGTGTCATGCACCTCACTCAATTCCTTAGGCAACCTTAACCTATAAGCCACATGGCTAATCCTTTCAAGGATTTCAAATGG
Source organism: Tanacetum coccineum (assembly GCA_026074375.1). NCBI lineage: Eukaryota > Viridiplantae > Streptophyta > Magnoliopsida > Asterales > Asteraceae > Tanacetum > Tanacetum coccineum. The sequence goes on along the minus strand of BQNB010036730.1, from coordinate 35,459 downwards.
TCCTACATACCTTGGTGCCAACATACCTTTCTTTCCAAAACGCATCACGCCTTTCCAAGGCGACACTTTTAGTAACACTTGCTCTCCAATCTCAAACTCTAGAGGCTTGCGCCTATTATCAGCATAGATCTTTTGATGATCTCTTGTCGCTTTGAGCTTTCCCTTAATCAATACCACTTTATCGGTCGTCTTTAGTACCAGATCGGGTCCAATCAAACTGCCTTCTCCAATCTCTGCCCATAACACAGGCGACCTACATTTCCTTTCATACAAAGCTTCAAACGGAGCACACCGAATGCTCAAATGATAACTACTACCAAAAATCGATAACACATGCCCTTATTATATCTTCCAAAGTCTGAATCATACTTTCACTTTGTCCATCCGCTTAGGGATGCTAAGCAGTACTCAAATCCAATCGCGTCTCTAACACTTTCTGTAGCGTCTGCCAAAACCACGAGGTAAATCATCTATCTAAATCTGAGTCAATCATCACCAGAATTCCATTCCTTGCTATTATCTCATCAATATAATTCCTTGCCAATCTTCACATCTTGAATTCTTCTTGCATAGCTAGAAGATGAGCTAACTTGGTTAGTCTATCGACCATCACCCAAAGCACATCATACTCACTACTTCGACCTTGGAAATTTAGTGATAAAATCCATGGTGATTCTATCTCATTTTCACTCAAGTATCTCATGTTGTTGCAGCAAGCCAAAAGTCTTTGACATTGCATCCTTCACCTTTTTAACAAATTCGACAATTGCTAACATAGGTATCTATATCCTTTTCTACACATGGCTAGCAATACATGTCTCAAAGTTATGGTACGTTTTATCCGCTCCCGGATGTACCAAGTATCTTGATGCATGGGCCTCATCCCTTACACTTCTACCAATCGAATACAATTTTAATCCATAAAGTACAAACTCTCGTCTCCTTTTCTTTCCATCTATTGATCTAAACCATGTATCCTTTCTGCGAATACGTTCTCTTGCTTGCACGCCTCACTTTGGGCTGCCAGTATCATTCCTCTTACCCGTATTAATTTCACTCTCTCCTTTCTACACAACGCATCACTCACTACATTCGCTTTATCAGAGTATGACACAATCATTCTTCAAAGTCCGAAAAGGCTCTTCGTGTTCTACGCTCCACTCATACTTCTGATTCCTCTCAGTTAGGGAAGTAAGGGGGTTCAACAATTCTAAAAAATTTCGTGATGAACGTCGGTAGTAACCTACCAATCCTAAGAATAATCATCCAATTCCTCACTACCTCACTCTTACTTGGGTCCACATGATTACGCTATGGTTGACCACGTGACCAAGAAAATGCACTTCTTCCAACCAAAACTCGCACTTAGAAAACTTCGCATACACCTCCTCCTTCCTCAGTGACTCCAACGCTAACTTCAAATGAACTTCGTATTCCTCCTTCGACTTTGAGTAGGTCAAAATGTCATCAATGAATACGATGACAAACTTACCTTAGTACGGTTTGCACACCCGGTTCATTAAGTACATGAAAACCGCTGGTGCATTTGTTAACCCAAAAGGCATAATCGTAGACTCAAAATGTCTGTATCTCGTTAAAATGCGGTCTTTGGAATGGCATCCTCATGCACTCATAGCTGATGATAACCTGACCGAAAATCTACCTTTAAGAAAGGACACGCTCCTCGTACTGATCAAACAAGTCATTAATCCTAGGGATTGGATAACGGGTTTTAACAGTTAATTGTTCAACTCCCTATAATCAATACACATGCGAAAAGAACCATCCTTCTTCTTCATGAATAACACAGGTACCTCCCACAGAGAATGACTAGGTCATATGAAACCCTTGTCTTGCAACTCTCGAAGTTGTTCAGACAATTCTTGCATTTCTAAGGGTGCTAGACGATCTGGAGGCTTCGCAACCGGCGTCGCTCTACGAACTAAATCTATGTGAAACTCAACTTGTCATTGCGATGGTAATCCTGACAAGTCTTCCGGGAACACATCAGCAACATCTCGTACGATGGAAATATCACTCAATTTTGGTTATCCTAACCACCTTCTCATGACATACTAACACAAACTTCCTCTTGGACAACCAGTCCATTCCCATAATCACATCAAAGCTTCCACGACTCAACGGTATCAACGACCTCTAAGGGTTACGAACAATCGAATAGGATAACAAACGAATATCGAATCAAAGGCTAGAATACATATAGGGGATTCCACATATGCAAATAGCTGTGGATCAAATCACATAAGAATCCTTTGAAAGAAAGGATACATATATGTACTGAGTAAACACGCAAACGAAAAAAAATCAACCAACAGGCGTACCCCGACAAAAAAACACATGAAAAAAATCAATACGAAAGACAGAAATTATTATACCAATTATCAACTTTACTCAAAAGACCAATTTAAATAATGTTTTTATAAAAATCAATTTAAAATAAAGAAAGTCACTTTAAGTATAAAAATCATTTTAAATAATAAATAAAATTGTCTTAAATGTAAACTTTATAAAATTCATTCTGGTTGTCATAAAAATCTAGGGATGGTTATCTTAATGGTATATCGTTCTTACCACTATGAATCACTTTAAACCTTCAAATTATAATAAAAAAAATCTATTAACAAAGATTGATTTATACACATTTTCTCGCAAACACCAACACAGTTATTTCCAACGGTTTTTTATAATTAGACACAATTAAAAATTATTTTACTCAAACAAAGGAGCACTATAACACCAACAGGGATCAGTAAAACACCGAAAGACCCAACACAATTTTATTGTTTGAAAACAAAAGAAAATACCAGGAACCATATACTCAAAATAAAATCAAACGAACTCGTACAAGAAAACTCATGCAAGACGTTACGTACCCAAAAGAAAACGTAAGGTCTTATCCAAAATAACGATCAACAGAGCAAACCTAAAAGCATCGATACTAACACGTCGCCAACGGGTTACGAAAACCAAGGGATATACAAAGAAGGGAGTAATGATCCACACTAATATGTTAGGAACAATTAGTGCTTAAAAGAAACCTTTGATACTCATACGAGTAATCAATGCAACGAAAGAACTAACGAAACGCGCCTATATCCGAAAGAGCAGATCCGAACAAACAATCGAGCAACGAGCAACCATAATAATAATAATAATACTAGGTATCCGCAAATACTAGATAGAAGAGAAACTTACTATCTCTACAACTCAATTTAACATATCCTCCAATTAGGGTAAGAGAATAATTCTCTACCCATACCACCATCCTTATCATGAATACTCATAAAAAACATATTACACTACCACCTTACAACCAAACACAAATAAATGCAATCATGGTCACAAGTCTATGTGTGTGATGCCTTTATAATTATGTTGGCCACCATAATTATAAGTGCTTCCTTTCACACGTGTACTTACTTCCAAGACTACCCATTTCAATCATAATTCACATATAAGCACATATTCCACATTGCACATCTTAAACCACTCCAACTTAACACATAAAGGATACTCCATCAAATAACTAATTACTTATATCAAAATAAAATCAAAATGACATAAAGGAACAAAAGTCTCGCCACAATTCCTAAAATACAAAATATCTGAAAGAAATAATCAATAACAACATGACGAGGTAAAGGACGAGATAAACTTATGCTGGGCCTCGCTTGGGTTTAACTTTGCCTTCGCAAGAGTCATCCGACTTTGTGGGTCCAGCCCTATTATGCGCATTTGACAAATGATCAACTATCGTATCTCCTTCTGTTCCACAAGAGGCTCCTTATAACGCTTAAGTCCAGTTAGGAAAACAGTTCCCCAACAAGACTTCTTATGAGTGGGGGGAAAACGTAGCTAAAATACTAAGAAAGTAATACATATCATAACAGATAATGGTAGGCAAAATAACTAAAATGACAACTTAGCAATATACGAGATATATAAGCTATGCAAAATAGAAGGGAAGCAAAGCAGTTATAGCATTAAACACTTAAGCCCTAAATGCATCTACATTAAGGACCCCTAGGTTATAGTCTAGGCTCAACTACCTACTTCTCTATAACCAAAGGCTCTGATACCAATCTGTCGTACCCAGTCAAGGGGAAACACGATGCTAACATCATGGATATCATCACAACACAATGGTGTCAATAATAGAGAATCACTACATGCATAACAAATATAAAAGACACAATGTGTCATGACAATACCGAAAACAAAAGAACAGCATCTTGTATTAATGAAAAGGGGGTCTCATCAATACAAAGACAATGACTCACAAACCTAATAAAATCATTCAAGAATTCATGCAACAAAATACGAAACGAAATCAACTGGGAACTTTTAATACAGCCTAATGGTCTCTCTAGCCACTTTTATTTACTTCAACACCCTCATAACGCTCACCTGAAAATGATGCTTAAAACGTCAACACAATGGTTGGTGAGAGTCATAGGTTTTATGACACCAATACAAGATTTAAATCAATTACTGTGATTATATAAAAAAAACAAAACATGGCAGGACAAATAAGTTGGCTATTATACATGCTAGCATTCATGCAACTAAGAATCTCAATTGGGACGGAACGTGTCCCCCGATCCAATGCAACAAAAATAGTTATTGAGAGGAATGAAATCCCCAAATCCCAGACTCTTGGTACCGTAGCACACACACAGGTTCATACTCACACCAAGTAGGCGAAACCTTTTGCCCATAAATTAGGCAAAGAACAATGCAACATCATACAACATGCAGCACATAACATATAATAGCTACTTAAATGTCCGTGTGTAACTTGAACCATATAATCACATAATCAAAACATTTTGAAACATATTTTGCATCACTTCCATCCCAAGAAAACATAGTAAAATGGGACTATGAAACTCACCTGGATACTCAAACGCAGCTTCCAAATCTCTACACGCAACTATACAAATAAATAAACACGGTTACACGCGACCAAGCTAAAAGCTCTAGTCCATGTAACACACATATGATGGATGTCTAAGGGTTTAGTTAACCATCATGGGTCACCCCGACACCATGCCCAACCTTAACCATCTTACTAACACTTTACACTAGCTACTTACAATTAACTCAGAATTGCAGAATTTTAGTGTCTCTTTACGTACCCAAAACCCTTACTTAATGACCTTCATAAATTATACCAAAAATCACCCATGTTCATTTATGAGTATATTAACTACCTTGTGATTCCCAAGTATTACTTACATGTGTAACTACCTCAAATAAAATCAAACTTCAAAACTGTCCTAATTCGGATCTGATTGCACACCAAAATATATCACTCTAACTACCATACTTAGACATGCTTTCAGAGGCTAATTTTTACAGGATTATCCATAGACATATGGAACTTAACTACTGTAGAAGGGCTAAGCTTAATTCCATTTTTAAGTATAGGTTTTACCCTCACAAACATGACCTAAATCTGACCCGTATTTACTGATCTGACAACTTTTAGTGTAACCAACATTTGAATGACTTCCCGACCTTAAAAACTTTCGAGGCTGGATTTTCTGGAAAGTAGACTCTTTTGGCTTATTCATAGGCTCAAGAAACATATCAATATTCGTTTTTATCATCAAGATATCAGTCGTTGAACACGACCTAAAATTCTGCTCAAACCTAAATCAAGATCTAACGCAAATCTAACCCTAACATTAGCATCAATATAACCCTAATCAAACCCTAATCATTATAACATGATCACATATCATTAATTACAGATTTAATAAAACCCTAATGATCCATCATATTAATTATTACATGATTTAATGATGATTAACTTACAAAGGGTTATGATCTATACCTTAATTCTTCAAATCTTGAACACAAAATCACCTAGCTTGAAAAGATTTTTTTTCTCTCTTTGCTTTTCTCTTTGTTCGGCCGAATACCACACAAGGGGAAGGAAAAATAGTTTTAGGATTTTTATAAATTGTATATTTATAATTAAGATAAATACCTAATTAGAGTTTTAGTAGAATTAGGCTTTGTTTCCCTTTTTTGTTCCAAACCGACACAAACAACATTCCTTATATAAAAAATAATTTTTTTTTATTTTTTTCTTTTAAATTTTGTGACCTCCCCCTCCTATATATATTATATATTTTTTATTTTTTTATTACATATTTACTTAAAAACCTTGATAAATGCAAATAATTTAAGATAAAACAATTACACTACTTATAAATATTTTCCCAACTAAATTTTATTTATTACCTCATAACTAAATTATAAAACCTTAATTCACTAATTAATCTCATCCCGAAATTAACGATTCGTACTTTATTAATTTAATAAATCTTTTTGCATAAAAACTCCATACTAAACTTTCTATTTATAATTTTCATTTCACTAACATACTTTCTATTTTTAGTAAGTTTGCTACAAACTTCTATATTTTACTCACATGCTTCCTTTCCAATAACTTACACTTCTTATAACCGCTTAACTCTTAAAAACTAAGAATTGATGTAGCAATGCATGCAACACGTCTTCCATTTCCATTATCACCACACGTGAACAAATAGAATACTTAACACCAAACTCATATGCACACAAAATAAGATAATCATTTACCTCTAAAATGACATCATGCACATATGTAAACCACTTCAACATACATATAGAACACATAGCATGCAAGAAACATACAAAATGGACACTTAGCCATTTCTAAAGGTATAAACTAACCTGCTCAAATCATGGTTGTCACAGTATCCCCTCCTTATGGAAATCTCGTCCCGAGATTTAACTAGTTGGATCTACAGCACGACAACAAATAACTAAGGATACTTTGACTTCATATAGACTTCGCGTTCCCAAGTGAACTCGGGCCCACGCTTTGAATTCCAACGAACTTTTACAAGTGGTATTTTACTACGTTTCAATCTCTTAACCTCACGATCCATAATTTCTACAGGTTCCTCAACAAAACATAAAGTCTTGTTGATTTTGATTTCATTCAACGGCACATGCAAATTAGCATCCGCCAAACACTTCTTCATATTTAACACATGAAAAGTGTCATGCACTCTATTCAACTCCTCAGGAAACCTCAACCTATAAGCTACAAGGCCAATCCTTTTAAGGATCTCAAACGGTCCTACATATCTCGGTGCTAACTTACCCTTCTTTCCAAAACGCACTACGCCCTTCCAAGGCGTCACCTTTAACAATACACGATCTCCCACGTCAAACTCTAACGGCTTACGCCTATAATTAACATAGCTCTTTTGGCGATCTCTCTCCATTTTAGGCTTTTCCTTTACCAACACTACCTTATCAATCGTTTCTTGTACTAACTCAAGTCCAGTCAAACTACTCTCTCTAATCTCTACCCATAGAACAGGCGACCTACATTTCCTTCCATACAAAGCTTCAAACGGAGCACACCGAATGCTCAAATGATAACTACCACCAAAATCGATAACACATGACCTCATTATATCTTTCAAAGTCTGAATCATACATTCACTTTGTCTATCCGCTTGAGGATGCTAAGCAGTACTCAAATCCAATCGCGTCTCTAACACTTTCTGCAGCGTCTGCCAAAACCACGAGGTAAATCATCCATCACAATCTGAGTTGATCGTCGCCAGAATTCCATTTCTTGCTATTATCTTATCAATATAAATCCTTGCCAACTTTACATCTTGAAATCTTCTTGTATAGCTAGTAAATGAGCTAACTTGGTCAGTCTATTGACCATCACCCAATTCGCATCATACTCACTACTTTGACCTTGGAAATTTAGTGATAAAATCCATGGTGATTCTATCTCATTTTCACTCAAGTATCTCAGGCTGTTGTAGCAAACCAAAAGTCTTTGACATTGCAGCCTTCACCTCTTAAACAAATCCGACAATTGCTAACATAGGTAGCTATATCCTTTTCTATACGTGGCTACCAATACATGTCTCCAAGGTTATAGCACGTCTTATCCTCGCCCCGATGACCTAAGTATCTTTAATGCATGGGCCTCAACCATTATACTTCCTACCAATAGAACCCAAATTTGATCCATAAAGTACAAATTCTCATCTCCTTTTCTTTCCCTCTGTTGCTCTAAACCATGTAGCCTTTCTACGAGTACGTTTTCTTGTTTGAACGCCTCACTTTGGGCTGCCAGTATCATTCCTCTTACTCGTCTTGATTTCACTCTCTCCTTTCTACTCAACGCATCACCCATTACATTCGCTTTATCGGGGTATCACACAAATCATTCTTCAAAGTCTGAAAAGCCTCTTCTTGTTCTACGCTCCACTCATACTTCTGATTCCTCTCAGTTAGGGAAGTAAGGGGGTTCAACAATCTTAAAAAAATCACGATGAACGTCGGTAGTAACCTGCCAATCCTAAGAATAATCATCCAATTCCTCACTACCTCACTCTTACTCGGGTCTACGTGATTACGTTATGGTTGACCACGTGACCAAGAAAATGCACTTCTTCCAACCAAAACTCGCACTTAGAAAACTTCGCCTATAGCTTCTCCTTCCTCAGTAACCCAACACTAACTTCAAGTGAACTTCATGCACTTCCTTCGACTTTGAGTAGGTCAGAATGTCATCAATGAATACGATGACAAACCTACCTCAGTACGGTTTGCAAACCCGGTTCATTAAGTCCATGAAAACCGCTGGTGCATTGGTTAACCCAAAAGGCATAACCGTAGACTCAAAATGTCCGTATCTTGTTTGAAATGCGGTCTTTGGAATGGCATCCTCATGCATTCGTAGCTGATGATAACTTGATCAAAAATCTACCTTTAAGAAAAGACACGCTCCTTGTAACTGATCAAACAAGTCATCAATCCTAGGGAGTGGATAACAGGTTTTAACAGTTAATTTGTTCAACTACCTATAATCAATACACATGCGAAAAGAACCATCCTTCTTCTTAACAAATAACACCGGTGCTCCCCACGTAAAATGACTAGGTCATATGAAACCCTTGTCTTGCAACTCTTAAAGTTGCCCGGACAATTCTTGCATTTCTGAGGGTGCCAAACGATATGGAGACTTCGCGACCGGCGTCGCTCCATGAACCAAACCTTTGCGGAACTCAACTTGTCGTCGTGGTGGTCATTAAAAAATCTCCTAAAAACACATCAATAAAATCTCATACCACGGGTATATCACTTATCCTAGGTTCATCTACCTTAATGTTCATTAGGGCTTTGGCGGCTCTCAAAGTACGTTCCCCGTGAACTCAAAATATTTCATCACCTTCCAACGATATTCTAACCACATTCTCATAACAATACTATCACAAACTTCCTCTTGGACAACCAGTCTATTCCCACAATCACATCTAAGCTTCCACGACTCAACGGTATCAACGAACTCCAAAGGTTACGAACAATCGAATAGGATAACAAACGAATATCGAATCAAAGGCTAGAATGCATATAGGAGATTCCACATATGCAAGTAGACATAGATCAAATGACATAAGAATACTTTAAAAGAAAGGATACGTATATGCACCGAGTGAAAGCGCAACCGAAAGAAAATCAACAGGCATACCACGATAAATGAACACAAAAAAATATCAATACGAAAGATGGAAATTCTTATACCAATTATCGACTGTACTCAAAGGTCAAAATAAATAAATGGTATTTATAAAATCAATTTAAATATAAGAAAGTCACTTTAGTATAAAGAAAAAATCATTTTTATAATAATGAAATTGTCTTTAATGTAATCATGAAAAATTCCTATAATTATGCCCTCTTAGAGAACTGGATTTCCTAATTTCTTCCTCCTTTGCCTATTCCCCTCTCATTATACGTGGTGATGTTGGATGATGGCTGGTTTCATAAAAAAAATCTAGAGGACGATACTAATGGCGTATCGTAAACCTTACCCAAGAATCACTTTAAACCCTGCTTTTTATAAAAAAAAAAAATCTAATTTACAAAGATCATTTTATACACAATTTTCTACAAACACCAACACAATACTTCTAAAGGGTTTTTATAATTAGACGTCAATTATAAAATATATCAATTATAAAATATGTTACTCAACAAAGGACACCATAATACCAAAAGGGCTCGTAAAACACCGTACAGACTCTAACACAATTCTATTTTTTTGAAAACGAAAGAAAATACCAAGAACCATATACTCAAAATAGAATCAAACGAACTCGTACAAGAAAACTCTTGCAAGACATTACGTACCCAAAAGAAAACGTAAGGTCTTATCTAAATAACGATCGACAAAGCAAACCTAAAAGAATCGATACTAACACGTCGCCAACGGGTTACGAAAACCAAGGGATATACAACCAAGGGAGTAATGATCCACACTAATATGTTAGGAACAATTAGTGCTTAAAAGAAATGTTTGATACTCATACGAGTAATCAATGCAACAAAAGAACTAACGAAATGCGCCTATATCCGGAAGAGCAGATCTAAACAACCAATATACATCAAGACGTCGAATAGGAAAAATCAGGTATCCTTACTAACAAAGTACGATGAAGGGATGCTAAGCTTAGACTTAGGAAATCCGAACAAACAACCGAACAAATGAGCAACCTCTAATAGCAATACTAGGTATCCGCAATTACTAGATAAAAGGGAAAATTTACTATCTATATAACTCAACTTACATATCCTCCAATTAGGGTAAGAGAAAAAAAATTATCTACCCATACCACCATCTTTATCATGAATACACATATCAAAAAGGAAAACATATTACACTACCACCTTACAACCAAACACAAATAAATGCAATCATGGTCACAAGTCTACGTGTGTGATGCCTTTATAATTATGTTGGCTACCATAATTATAAGTGCCTCCTTTCACACGTGTACTTACTTCCAAGATTACCCATTTCAATCATAATTCACATATAAGCACATATTCCACATTGCACATCTTAAACCACTCCAACTTAAGACATAAGGGATGCTCCATCAAATAACTACTTACTTATATCAAAATAAAATCAAAACGACATAAAGGAATGAAAGTCTCGCAACAATTCCCAAAATACGAAATATCCAAAAGAAATAATCAATAACAACATGACGAGGTAAAGGACGGGATAAACTTATGCTGGGCCTCGCTTGGGTTTGACTTTGCCTCCGCAAGAATCACCCGACTCCACGGGTCCAGCCCTATTACGCACATCCGACAAACGATCAACTATCCTATATCCTTCGGTTCCACAAGAGGATCCTTATAACGCTTAAGTCCAGTTGGGAAAACGGTTCCCCAACGAGACTTCTTATGGGTAGGAGAAAACATAACTAAAATACTAAGAAAGTAATACATATCATATCAAGATATGGGTAAGGCAAAATAACTCAATGATAACTTTAGCAAAATATGAGATGATATAACTATGCATAAATAGAGAACATATAGTTATAGCATAAAACACTTAAAGCCCTAAATGCATCTACATAAGGACCCCTAGGTTATTGGTCTAGGCTTCAACCACAACCCTACTTCTCATTATAACCAAAGCTATGATACCAAACTGTCACACACCCCGCCTAGGCGGAAACACGAGGACGTAACATCAATGATAATCATCAACAACATAAATGGTGTCTACTCTTAGAGAAATCTAAATGAAGGAGAAAATCAAATGGACACTATGTGCCATGAGAATACCTAACACAAGATAAAGGAGTCTTACATTACAAAAGTAATGTCATACACGAAACAACATAATCCAAAAACTAACAATCTCCAATAAACAAGTATCAAGCAAAACAAATGTCATAAAAGAAAAGACTAGAAAAGACAACTCCACAAGCAATGCATAGGTCTCTCCTAGCCACCTCCCTAACAAACCTTCTTATCATGACGATACTCACCTGAAAATGATGCTTAAAACGTCAACATAAAGTTGGTGAGAGTCATAGGTTTAAGACACGAAAATCAAATCCAATTGTAAATTACTGTGATAATAAAGAAAACATTGCAGGACAATAAATGAACTACCATACAGGCTAACATGCAAATCCAATCAATCACACAAATAACCGGCAAACGACTACAAGACGTCTCATATCGTACCAAGGTCCCTGTGGTTACCCCCTTAGCCTAGGACACGGATACTCTCAAAGTAACCCTCCTGCCCGCTAGGCCACAGTACCATCCACTAAACAGGCCATGGATACCCGCAGGTGATCCCCCAATTCTCAATATCACATCATAAAACATGTAGCACACAACATACAATAGTCACGTATAGTCCATGCATCTTTGACAACACATTATCACAGTAATCAAAACATTTCCAAACACTTTGCATCATTTCCACCCTAATAAATCATAAGAAAAGAGGGGCTATGAAACTCACCTGGATACTCAAACGCAGCTTCCAAATCTCAACACGCAACTATACAAATAAATAAACACGGTTACACGTGACCAAGCTAAAAGCTTTAGTCCATGTAACACACATATGATGGATGTCTAAGGGTTTAGTTAACCATCATGGGTCACCCCGACACCATGCCCAACCTTAACCATCTTATTAACACTTTACACTAGCTACTTACAATTAACTTAGAATTGCAGAATTTTAGTGTCTCTTTACGTACCCAAAACCCTTACTTAATGACCTTCATAAATTATACCAAAAATCACCCATGTTCATTTATGAGTATATTAACTACCTTGTGATTCCCAAGAATTACTTACATGTATAACTACCTCAAATAAAATCAAACTTCAAAACTGTCCTAATTCGGATCTGATTGCACACCAAAATGTATCACTCTAACTACCATACTTAGACATGCTTTTAGAGGCTAATTTTCACACGATTATCCATAAACATATGGAACTTAACTAATATAGAATGGCTAAGCTTAATTTAACTTTTAAGTATAGGTTTTACCCTCACAAACATGACCTAAATCTGCCCCATTTTTACTGATCTGACAACTTTTAGTGTAACCAACATTTGAATGACTTCCCGACTTAAAAACTTTTGATGCCGGATTTTCTGTTAAGTAGACTATTTTGGATTATTCATAGGCTTAATAAACATATCAATATACGTTTTTATCATCTAGATATCAGTCGTTGAACATGACCCAAAATTTTGCTCAACCCTAAATCAAGTTTTAACGCAAATCTAACCTAACCAATTGCATGAACATGACCCTAATCAAGCCCTAATAATTCTATCATCATTAAATATCATTAATATTCTAAATTTTATGAAACCCTAGATCCATCATAATTAATTGTTACATGATTTTCTTTTTAAAAAGAATTAAACAAGGACAAGATCAATACCTAGCGTTCTCATTTGCTTCTACACGATCTAACACTTGAATACTTGGATCAAAATTTTGATCTCCTTGTTTCTTGGGGCTGAGTTGATGGAAAGGGGAGAAGAGGGAGGCAAGGTGAGACTAAAATTATGATAGGATTTTTTTGATAATTAACTAACAAAGCCTAGATTAACTTAAAAACACTTTTTTTCTTTTCTTTTGGGCGCGGGCCACCTTCCTCACCACAAAAATGATTACCACACACACACACACACATATATAATATATATAATATATATATATATATATATAAAATATATATATATATATATATATATATATAATATAAGATATATATATATATATTTAAATATTACCTATTTACTATTTACTTTCATTACATTAAGTTTTTTAATAAAAACCTAAGCAAAATTGATTAAACCTTTTTAACTTAAAACTCTACGTACTAAACTTTCCTTTCACCCAAACCGCTTTCTATTTAGAAACTTTGCTACAAACTTCTATATTCCACTTACTTATTTCCTTTCTAAAATGCCATATTCCCATAAATGCTTAACACTTAATATCAAACCTATTACGGTAAAAAAAAATCATTGCATGCCAACATGTTTTTCATTACCATTATCACCAAATCTGAACACAAATGAAATACTTTAACCACCAAACTCATAGGCACACAAAAAAAAGAATAATCATTTACCTATAATATGACATCATGAAATAAGTAACTACCCACTTCAACATACATATAGAACATATAGCACGCAAGAAACATACAAAATGGACACTTAGCCATCTCTAAAGGTATAAACTAACCTGCTCAAATCACGGTTGTCACAAGTTCCTTTACAAAGTATACATCTTCAAAGTCTAATTTCTCAGTTCTAATTTTACATTTTCTAGTAATTTTACCTCCTTTAGAACTTCCTTCAAATGCAATAAATCCACCATCAATATCTTGATAATCTGAGAGGTAGAAGTTGTTCTCAGTCATATGCCTAGAGCATCCACTGTTAAAAATTCCTTGATCTTGTAAAGCATATTGTGGATTACCCTACACTTAAAATAAGAGAATTAGTTTCTCTTAGGGACCCAAGCCATTACTGACTTGAGTCTGCCTTGTGGATCAACATAATTAAATCTTTTAGGCATGTATGATCCACTGTCTTTAGAGATATGGTCAATAACATTTTCTTTTGGTCTCCAAATCTAGTATGTTGAGGACTTAACAGCATTGATCCCTTGTTCCCCAACAACACTTGTCACTTTGTTTTCCTTAGCAGTATTAACAGAATTTACTTTAGCAGTATTAATAGAATTTACCTTAGCAGTATTAACTTTGTCATTCAAAATTCTGTTTTTAAGTGCTGTTTGTTGGTTAAAAGGTGTCCTGGATAGTGAGTGTGACTTATGAAAATCATTTGGTCTAGATCTTGCAGCATTCACAAAGGGTTTAGTTGCAGCAGTATTAATAGGCCTGACAACACTAGTTGGTGCTGCTGCTCTTGAAGAGCTTTGCCTAGCAGCACTAATTGGTACTATGCCAGACTTGGTTAAAACTGTTATTGGAGCAAAATCCCATCTAGAATTAGAGAAATTTTGATGATTAACCCTCTTTGCATTATTCTAAACTTGTCTAACTTCCCTTTAACTAGTTTTAGAGAGAGAGAGGTGGTTGGATGAACACTTAGAGAGAGAAAGAAAAATGACAATCTTAGCTTAGTGAAACGTAACAAATGAACAACCAATACCCTCTCCATGTGTGGAGAGGGTTTATATATGCCTAGCATAACCAGCCATGGGCTTGTGTTATAGGATTACTATGTATCTTTGGCCCGGTTAGCTTCCTTACTATTATATAAAATTGTCTAATTATTACAAAGGCTCGTAAGATCGATAATGATCGTCACTTCACTAAAAACTGAATTCCTAACAATCTCCTCCTTAGGGACGATCGTTGAGATCTCATAAATGATCAACACTTTCTGTATTTCTAACAATCTCCCCCTAAGGGGTGATCATAGAGATCTCTATTTGTGACCTTGATCATTAATCATTGAAGCTTCTTGTCTTGATCTTGGGTCCTTTTTGTGTAATAGTTGATCTTTTGTCTTGCTTCTTTGCGTAGTGATCATTGACTTTAGGCTTGAGCTTGTTCCTTTATCTTGACTTGTATGTGAATATGTGATCTTGAGCACCTTGAGATCATCAACCAAGCATAATCTCTTTTTGCCATCTTGTAAACTTTTCCATCTTGTGAACTCGTGACTTTTGGACCAACATGCTCATACCTTTCTTGATTTGATAGCTTGAAAGCTTTAATGATGCATCTTTCTTGAAGTTCTTTAACTTTAACACTTCGTCACTTCGAGAAAGACATTCGGTATCAGCACGACAGAAACTTCTTTGAAGTTCTTTAACTTTAATACTTCGTCACTTCAAGAAAGACGTACGGTATCAGAGTAGCGGAAGTTTTGAAACATGTACTTGAGCTTTCATGGTATCTTTATAAATGTCGGTCGAGTATGAGCATGCGGCTATGAATCTGTGAGTCAGCTGGAACTAGGTACCTCCAAGACCATCTTTATATGTTTCTTGAAATAAAACAATTAGCAATAAATCTGGGAGACGAATATGGCTTTGTCATTCGCCCGTGTTTGGTTGGAGTAACCTTCGAATCCGTGAGGATCGACCTGTGATCAGGTAGATTCAATTTAAGAAGAATCTCATTGACATATTTCCAGCTTACATATTGAATCGTTCAACACACATGTATTAGATTCAGCGTTACTAATCCAGCATGTTCTCATAATCAGAACATCTCAAAGCAGAACAGAACTATTAAGAGTTGAACCAGTGAGTTTACTGTCTCACCGATTTGAATGAAAAATCAATTTTGAAAATCAATCAACGTGTCACTTGCTAAAGTGGTTTTGTGACACATCGAGAGTGCTAATCATTTTAAAAGTTCATCATCAATCGTCAATTCATAACCTGGAATAAGTTTGATTCAAATGAAATCGCACCATCGTTTCTTTTGAGTTGTCATAAGTTTGATTCATATAGAATCGCACAAGTCACCTACCGAGAGCTTGTTTGTAATGTTTCTCAAGCAGGATATCCCATCGTCATTGGTGAATACTTTAAGTATTAACATCTGTGTTCTTTCACTATCACATAAGGATAATGCGTAGGACTCTAATGATATTACTAGTTTTCACAGTGTGTGAAGAACCAGCTATTGTTGGATAAGTGTCCCCTAAATGAAGAATTTATGGATGATCTCTTTTGGCTCTAGACTCAATAGTGCACTTTGTTTTTAGTAAGGCTGGAGCAGATTGCTACCTTTTTAATATCAACTAACTCAGAGTGAAAAAGTCGATAGAAATCCGTGTAATCTCCGTGAGAAATGAAACAAGAGTCTGTTGAGAAGACCTTGAAGTGGCTTGGGGAGGGTTGTGCAAAAGCGTCACTATGGGTCCATTACTGTCACCAATGTCAGACAACACCTAGTGTTTCTGACATATTATGGTAAGACCCCCACCCGGTTTCTGTCTATGTTTATGGAGGGCTTCTTTCTTTCAACCCCTTTATACCTTAACATTTCCCTTTTTCATTCTTCAAACCCCTTTCAATCTATACCGAGACTCATAACTAACACATTATTGGTTTTGTTTCCAGTGTTTATGCTCCATCTCGTCGGTAAAGATTTTTCCCGATTCCTCCTTTTCCTCCTTTGTATCACACCTAAGACTTCTACACTAACTAGTTGGATATCCCTGGGTAGATCCCTCCTGATCTGGTTGGATGCATGGTATTTGAATACCTATAAGCTTAAGTCCACCTTATAACTCTAGTAATTTAAAGTACACTGGGGGGTCGGTCCTTTTGGGTATTTCCATCACAATCAAAACCAAAATCATATGAACAAATTCAATCAAAGTGTTTGATATAAATATCAAAAGATTTACACTTTAAGAGTTTTTCATCATCACTAAAAAGCTCCCCTTTAACATGTGCACCGTAATCATAGTACATGCTAAGTTTTGGAGTGCATTGAGTCCATTTTATACGATCACATTTCAATACAATTACGATTCACTTTAATCATATTTTCTGCCCTTATCCAAAATATTAATCCCTTGATATTTTGGATATTAATTGATTAAACGTTCAGGGACAAAATGTTTACACAATATCTAACAGGAATATTTTAATGCTCCCCCTCAAATTATAAGGGAATTATATGATGTTTGAGTATGTTAATTTGAAAAAATTTGAATTTACTAAGAAATTCTTGAAAATTCATACTCAAACACTATATATGCCTAATTTTTTAAGTCTACACTACACATTTATATATTCACAAGATTATTATGTACGAGGTTTGACCTGAATGATGAGAACATCATATGATAGAATCATATGGTTCTTTTGTAGCAGCCGTGGGTCTCCTTCATACAATCTCCCACCAACAAACTTTTCTAAGCTCCTCATTAACTTTCTTTCATTCAAGAAGTTATCAATCTGATCTTTCTCTGTCCAAGCACTCTTCGGCATTGCTTCAACTTTCTTTCCAAGTTATGAAAGTCTTTGCTTTAAACTTCGAGTGTAAAACATATCGGAAACGATATGTAACTTGAGCTTTTGTGATTATGATGTTGTGCGTAGTCTCTCTTAAGAAGTTGTCTTAGCTTCCTCCTAAATCAGCAATCCTTTCTTGAGTAGATTTAAAACTTTCTTGCAAGCCGCCTCAAGCAGTCTTGATGTAAAAAAACCCAAATATCCGAAGTACACAATTAATTCAAAACCGTAACACCAAAGTCAATTAAGTCCCGGATGTCCGTATTTCTCCTTACACGATAGTGATGATATAAATTGAAACACCAAAGTCAACTAAGTCCCGGATGTCACAATTATTCCCTCTAAGTAGTCGAAATGATAACACCTAAGTCAACTAAGTCCCAAATGTACTCATTTCTTTCTGCAGAATACTGACTAACTTAAGGAATCATCATACTTATCAAACCTATGTGTACCTCATTTGTCACCTATTCTGCTCTCTTTTAAAAAAATAAGTTTGAGGAAGCATTTATTGAATCAGTAACCGATCTTCTCACGCTTAGAATAATTATTCTCCCAACACTTCCCCCTGGGAACTCAAATGATGCATACTAAATGATGACGAGATGTCTCTTTCCCCATGAGGTTGAAATAGTGCACCCGAAAGAAACGAAGAAGGCCTAAAATCAAAAGAAGCTAACCATGAAGATAAGTTCAAAAGAAGGCCATGGAGTCTATCATGAATACATCTACTCCTTCCCCCTTGCTGGTTTTGATACCTCGGAATCAGCAAAACCTTGTACGCACATATACTTGAGATCGTGTTCGAAGAATTAATAAGCTTAAATCTATTCCGTGAGAATCAACTTCAAGGCTTTTAAAACTATGAAAGTATTTCCAAGCATTCCTAAGTCTTTTACAAACTATGAGGTGTTGGCAATATTGATCGAATGTAGTTTAAAGCCTGAATTCACTAAGTCTCAAATTGCAAATAAGTCCATAAAGTTTTAAACAAATGACATCTAAAGCTCTTGTAGTTAATATAAATTAACTCCCCTTGAAATTGTGATCCGTCATTATCAAAAACTTTATCCGTTTATTCCGTGACTTATTTTGAAAGACCGTTTTTAAAGATTATTTGTTGACGCTTTCTCCCCCTCAAATAATGACCCGTTTTCTATTTAAAGAGTTGTTGTCAATATTTGAGTGGTCGAATTGTCTTTGAAAATATTTTTGTGATTACTGAAAATACTGATTCATTATGAAGACAACTTTTTACCAATAAAAATAAGATTTCTCTTATTTTGACAAAGAAATGCACTGACACGTACATTAATTTATATATAGAAAGCATAGGTTGTGTTGCAAAGTAAACACAAGCCTTTGCATGGTCATAAAGAATGACATTTGAACACAACAGTTCAAGCCTCGATCCAAAATGTCAAAGAATGACGTTTGATCACAACAGATCAAGCCTCGAACCTTAATGTCAGATGATGTTTGAACAAAACAGTTCAAGCCTCGTAACACAATGTCAACAGAAGTTCCTACATCAAATATGATAGTCATGACATCAATGCAGAGTTGGAAAGTCTATTCGGTCCTTTGTTCGACGAATATTTCAATGGAGAAAATCAAGTTGTTTCAAAGTCTTCCGCTGTTACTACTGCTGATACATCCGATAAAAGTCAACAACAACCAGATTCAACTTCATCTACTTCAACTCTAGCAACAACTGTCACTGCTGATGGAAACTTCGACTTGTAAATATTTTTATTTTTATCTTTATTTTTATTTATAAATATTTTTGAAAAAGAAAATACAAAAATATAAAACCAACAAAAAGAAAAAACAAAAATATAAAATAAGAAAATTTTCAAAAAAATACCAAAAATAATCTTCTCGACATGTCTCTTGGAATCGATAACATTTACGTACCTAGAAATGTTGATTAACATCGACAAGGGCGTGTAAATGAAGTTCGAGCAAGAGTTTCAAATGCTTTCAAAACATGTCATTTCTAAATTTTTCCCTATGACTTATCTACATTTCATGTGCATAACTCGGACCCGAATGTAAAAAGGAAGTAATAACGTTTCATTGCGTCTTACTCTTAAATAGAAGAGAAGTTCTCCTATCATGTTTTCTTATTTACCATTGTTAACACAATTTTCAAAAAGAACTTTCAATGTCAAATTGTTTGAATTGTTTGAATTAAATGAATTGAAGGCTCAGTCCCAAGAGAAAGATACGGTCATTAAGAAGTTGAAAGAGAGAATCAATGCTCTAAGTGGGAAAACGAATGAGGATAAGATTAAACAGGAATTGGAGGAGATTGAAACAATTAACATTGAATTGGATCACAGGGTGACAAAGCTTATTGCTGAGAATGAGCATTTGAAACAGACCTATAAGCAACTTTATGACTCGATTAAACCAGCACGTATTCGATCAAAAGAACAATGTGATGATTTAATTAATCAAGTCAATCTAAAGTTTGCAGAAATTTCTGATTTAAATGCTTGTTTTCGGGAAAAAGTTTTGGTAATTACAGCTCTCAAGAATGATTTAAGGAAACTTAAATGAAAATCTCTAGTTGTTAATGACGTTACAAAACACCCTAGTGATCTAGAAATGCTTAAGATTGATGTGGAACCAATAACCCTTAAATTGTTGAATAAACAGACAGCTCACTCTGCCTATATTAAGCACACTCAAGAAGAAGCTACCGTTCTTAGGGATCTAGTTGAACATGTTTAATCAAAATATCCACTAGATCAATCCCTAGAATCTACCTATAGGTATGCTAAACTAGTTCAGGAGTTGCTTACAAACATCAGTAAAACCTGCCCTAGTGTCAACAATACTGATGAAAAATTAGTGGCTGTGACCTCATAGAACAAGGACAAAAGAGTTAGATTCATTGAGACCGTCACATCATCAGGGTACACAATCACCAAAACAGCCTACACATCAAATATAGTCTCTAACAAACCTATGTTGTCTTCTACAGGAGTAAAACCGTCTACTAGTGCTAGCGGATCACAGCCTTCAGGCAATATAAAGAAAGATAAGATTCGGCAAACACCAAGTAGTACTCAGATGAATAAAGTAGAAGCCCACCCTAGGAAAGTTAAATCTAGTTTCAAAAATAAAGATTGTGTTGTTCAACCTAAAGGAACTGCTCATGTGCAGCATTCCAAGCGTAATGCGAATTCTGAACTTAAATGTGTTAAGTGTAATGGTTGCATGCTTTCTGATAATCATGATTTGTGTGTTCTTGATTTTATCAATAATGTGAATGCTCATAAAGAATCTAAATATGTTAACAAAGTTCAAAGAGAAAAGTTTGGAAACCAACAAGAAAGGTGTTTTCAAATATTAGATACATCTAGAGACCTATTTGAAAAACTCAGCATTAAGCAAAGGACTTTTTACTTGATATTGTTCAGCATCCTGGTCAATTTCTCCTCCTCTATGACACATATTTGTTAAATCAGGAGCGGTATTGCTATCAATCTTTTTCAATAGATACGTGTCATAAATGGGTTCAGATTGCTCAGTATGTTGTTGTTCATTAGCAAGGACATTATGTTGAGCAGTCAATTGTACCTCACCAAATGGCACTTGGTCATTTACTGGTCTGATATCTGCATCCACAACATGTGTGAGATAATTCCCTGAACTGCTGCTTGTATCATGCTTATCTGACTTTGTCTCACTGCATTCTGTAACATCTAATGCTTTACTCGAATCAACCTTACTCTCTTGCGTCTGCATCAGTCTTTTATTCACCCTTCTATCATACTCTCATTTAAGTTGTGCTCTTTCATCAATGGACTTCTTAACAGATTCCATGTGTTGATCAATGTATCACGGAATTGTCGAACCTCGGTTTGAGTGTATGCTAGAAAGTACTTACGTATCATTGGACCCTCATCTAGTCTTGGAAATTGATGAGCAGCTGAAACTGTGTCTTGAGTGCTCTAAAAGCATCCATGGATTCATTTTCTTGAAATTCTTCTTTGCCAAGTTACTTTTCTACTTGATCCAAGTTAAGTAACATTGAGCCTGTGAAAGTCTGAACATCTTGTTCGAAGAGTGTCTCAAATGACCGTTCAAAACCTCCATTAATTTTTAATGTATTGCATGAAAGAACCTGGAGAAATGAATGAAGTAGCTGAAAAGATGTCATGCAACTTTTCTTTGCTTTGTCTTGCATTTTTGCAACTGACGCAACTCTCTCTCTTGTGAATTCGAATTCAAAGATTCCATTATAATTCAATGTGTAAAATGAAATTAAGGATCTTAAGTAGATTAAGTGATTGATGTTGTGATTTGAATTCAATTAACGTTCACGGGATTTTACAAATCTATGATTTAAACCGAGAAAAGAATAATCTTTTACGGCATTTTACTAAATCAAGAAGAAACAGTGAAAGAATGATTAATTGTTATTGGTGAAATCGTTGTTGTATTTGAAGAACTTGAACTTTTGTTAACGATTGTTGAGATAAAAGGGCAGAGTAACGTTTAGTTAAGCCATGAAAAAGTTCAAACCGCTACAACCTGTTAACCAAACCGCTATTGACTTAGTCAAACCGCCATCTAGTTTACTTACCAAACCTCTATGAACCGCCACGGCCAAACAAGTCACTTTCGACAAGTTAGGACCACTAGATGTACACTCTTTGTTCTTTTGCCCAATTCGACTAGCTAACAAAACAAGTATGGTTTTTTTCCTAGTTCATGTATTCGGCTAACAAACAACACATGGTGCACCTTACACCAAACCGCTACTAAGAACACAAACAATAATAAGCAAACCCAGAATATCAAATAAGCTCGAAAAGAAGCAGATTGCACCACAAGTAGCCACGAAGATAAGCAACAAATAAGCTGCTAATAAGCTTGTAAAATATGTCGTATAACCACTTAATAAGCCACGTCCTATAAATGCTAAATACAACTCTAAATAAGCTAATCTCCAAGAAAATAAGCTTATAATAAGCTGTTTAAAATGGAAAAATAAGCTGCGAGATTATTGGTAATGAAAGTTTTGAGCTTTTGTTTATACCAAGTAACAAACCTACAAAACTAGTAAAATAAGCTCGCGACCAAATAAGCTATAAAAAACGTTGAATAAGCTGTTTAATAAGGTGGTGAGAGACTTTATAAGCCACGTCTTTTATATGAAAAACACGCTATAATTAACCTCCAATAAACTGTTAAACAAAAAGAAACCAAATATGCCAAAATGTTGTCACAACTGATTCGCTTTAGTTTAGTTTCCCAAATGATTTAGCCCATATTCAAATGTTAACAGCCCAAAAGAAATACTAACCCAAATACAGTTAAGCTACGAAAGAAACTACAAAAAAAACTACTATGTTTTTGTAATGGAAAGAACACAGCTTTTTGCTTTTAGAATAAGCTAAACCTAAAAACTTTGAAACTAAGCTTACGTTTGTCAAAGCTTTAAATAAGCTAGAAAACAAACTTGAATAAGTTGTTTACTCACAAATAAGCTACTAACAAGTTTCACCTCTAAGCTAGAAAAAGTTTTGTTTTGAAAGAAATTTGAAAACTTTATGATGATATATGCGTTTTTCAACTTAGCCGAACCATAAAGAAAACAAAAAAAAACCTTATAAGAACTAGTAAACTGTTTCTTTTTAAAAAAAATAAACCACTACAAACAACCACAAATAAGCTATTCGAGTTAAAAATGATCATTTTTTTAGATATAAGCCGTGACATATTAATCACAAAAAAAAACAATTCGAGTAAACTTAATCAACCACAAAACACAATCACGAATCCACCCGCTGGCTCATGATACCAATTGTAGGTTCTTAAAATTCACACAAATATGAACTAGAGAGAGAAATCTAGAGAGAGAGAGATGGAAAGGAGAAACATATGAAAAACACACTTAATGTGTGTGTAAAATGATTCAACCAACATCCTCTCCATGTGTGAAGAGGGCTTTTATACAAAGGATAAACCGGGCTTTCCATGGGCTTTCTATGCTTTGACCCAGTTAGCTTACTAAATAATATATAAAATTGTCTAACTATTACAAAGGCTCGTGAGATCGATAATGATCGTCACTTCACTAAAAACTGAATTCCTAACAAACTCATAGCTCTTTCTCTTTTTCTCTTTTGAGAGTTGTATGTAACTACAGTTTTTTATAGGCTGGGGATATTATTATTATTATTATTATTATTATTATATATATAACATCACTTTATTTTTATTATTATTATTATTATTATTATTATATGCAGATATACAAATTATTAGTATAAACTAAGCAACATAAATCACAAATTAATAATAAAGAATAGTTATTACATTCCTTAGTATTCTTTTTGCCTTTTCTATTATCATTACCTATGTTGAGCCAGCTAGCTATGCTAAAAAAAGAATTACAAGAAGGATAACTGACCTCTTTATTTGCAGCTCGCAATCGTGTAACTGTGACTTAAAATTAACCTTTCTATCAAGTCATATATACCATGTCCACTTTTAAATGTTTGGCTGTACAGCTCAAGATACGACAGAGAAGAAGGGCAGCCAATTTAGAGGAAACGGGTATGTTATAAGCTCCAGAGCGTTTCACCCTCGATCACAACCCAATAGACATGATGTGGGGTGAGATTTTTAGAACATGTCGTTCTTTGTGGTCGTTTTCTGTGTGCCAATGAAAACTCTAGGCTCCTATAAATGTTTAGTTATAGAGAGTTACACCATTGTTTCAGGCAGTGGTCATGTTATTTTTGCTCGAGTCATGGCACATTCCAAATGATAGCTAGAAAGGCTCGATATCTTGGGTATATGGTCAAATGTCTTACCGGTCGAAGGAAGATTTCAGGAACAAAAGGTTGAAATTCGCTGGTGAGCTGCTTGAATGAGAGCTAAAAGTTCATCACTTTTTTTTACTTCGTTGTATTGTTTCTATTTTGTGAATATAGGAATTTGATTCTTCATTTTGATTGCATACATATGCTTTTGTAATATTTCATTTTAGTTTTGTCAAGCGAAATTCCTCTTGACCTAACGGCTTTTAGCCCCGCTCTCCGCAGCGGGCTAAATGACAGTTATTTCAAATCAAAATTAATTATACATCAAAACAATTTATATTAAAAATACCAATATGGAGAGCCGAGCTACGATAATGTTACCAAAAAAAAAAGAGAAAATGAAAAGATATTACCTTGATGATGTAGACAAGTAGTTGCGCCACTATATATAATAAATTCTACTGTCTTTGATGCGTGACATTGACCTCCAAAACTCTACATAAAAAACCAACAATAACAAGAAGAAGAGATATTCATTTCAATATTTCATTCAACAACACTGTATTTGAATAGCAAGAAGAAACAAAATACCAGGATGGTGTTAGGATGGAGAAGAGCTTTTTGTACATCAATCCCTCGAGAACAAGCAGATTCAACCAATTTCGAAGAGAGCCTTGATCATTCGATCAACAATACTCCAAAATCCAATTCCAGATTTAATTTTTTTACATCGTCATCAAATCCCTCCACACCTAAACTCCGTTGTCGAACAACCACACCCTCACCAGCATCACTCCCCAACACACCAAAGCTTAGCCCCCGGTCACCTTTCTATTTTCTCAAATCCAGCCTACGTTTTAACACGGTAATAATAATAATAACCTATTTAATTTATACTCATTAAACATTTTGAATAGAAAAGCATTTTACTAATATTGTTCATGAAAATGAATATGCAGCGTAGGTGCGGATTATGCTTACAGCGCGTGACCAAAGGCCACGGAAGCGCGTGTTTTACAGCGGAGTGTTCTCACGCGTTTCACTTTGTTTGTATTTCGGATCACGTGAATAAGCACGGGAGCTTATCATGTCCTGTTTGCAGCTGTTTATGGAAAGAAATGCCGTTATTATCAGTTGAAGATCACAATCAAAATACTAATCAGTTTGTTGAAATCGAGCAAGTTAGAGAGAAATTGGCTACGAGATATACGGAGGATGTTACGAAGCAGTTGAAAGTTTACGATGACGATGAACCGTTAGCATGTTTAACTCCAAAAGCTCGGTTTAATCCGATACCCGAATCTGATGAAGAAAGTGAGTTTCAAGGATTTAACGCGAATGATGATAATTTGAAAAATATTCAAGTTCGTTTGCTACCTGAAGCAGCGGTGATCGCTGCTTCACGTAGAAATGAAACATATGCAGTTTTAATGAAAGTTAACGCTCCACCTGCGCGTGAGAACTCACGTCATCGGCCTCCGGTTGATCTAGTCACTGTCATTGATGTTAGCGGTAAAATGACTAGTGAGAAGCTATATGTAATTAAAAAAGCTACAAGATCAATTGTTTCGTCGCTTACGTCATCAGATCGGTTGTCTATTGTAGCATTTTCGTCTTATTCGAAACGGTTATTACCGTTACGAAGAATGACAACCATTGGCCGACGATCTGCACGTCGGATCGTCGAAGCAATGGCGGTTCTAGAAGGTTCGTCTAATGCAAAAGACGCGGTTAAAAAAGCTGTTAAAGTATTAGAAGATCGCCGTGAGAAAAACACATTCGGTACAATCATCCTCTTATCAGAAGTAGTATTAAGCGAATCATCATCACTTTCATCGGCGCGTGTCTCTCACGCGCGGATAGACATAACAGTCCACTCACTAAAACTAACCGTGACAGAGGATCATGTGTTCGTAAAGTTCATCAACAATTTGCTTCACGTGCCGGTTCAGGATCTCCGGTTGAGCCTCGGAGTTTCTGAACCGGCAGTTATTGCGGCCGTATATTCACATACGCCGCATCCTATCGTTCTTGGATCAAGCACCGTACAAATCGGAAACTTGTCTACCGGTGAAGAAAAAGTATTATTAATTGAATTAAAAGTTCCATCAGTGATGGCCCACACAGTACTATCCGTGCGATGCCGTTACAGGGAATCATTTTCTCAGGAGATTATCTACTGTAACCCGCAGTCATTACCCGTACCAAGGGGCTCAACCGTTAGATCGTCTTCACCAACAATCCAACGGTTGAGGAATTTATTCATCACGACTCGAGCTTTAGCCGAGTCTCGTCGGGTAAGCGAGCGTAATGATATTGTCGGGGCGTATCATATGCTAGTTTCGGCTCGGGCGATGATGCAGCAAAGTAACGCGGCTCCGGATGAGTTTATATTCAGCTTGGAAGCCGAGCTGAGTGAAATGAAACGAAGGCGCAAAGTTCAGGCTTCAGCTTCGGCTCAGGCTCAAGTGGCGCCGGTTTATACGGATGAAAAAGGTGAGCCATTAACGCCGACATCGGCTTGGAGAGTGGCTGATAAGCTGGCTAAAGTGGCTATGATGAGAAAGTCGGTAAATAGAGTCAGCGACTTGCACGGCTTTGAAGACGCCAGATTCTGAAAGTTGAAAAAAACAGTAAATTGGGTTGTTTGTATTTGGTCCTTTCATTTTATGTTAATTACAAATTACTCCCTTTAAGGATGAAAAGTTGTTTAAAATTGTATAATAAGTGGTGTGGCCAATGGTACCCGACGGCTTGTTCCTTTTTTTATGTTTGGGTAATTAATTGAGAGAAATACAAAAAAGTTTTGATTGACAAAAGCTATTGAAATTGAGGGGCTTCTATGTCTTTTTATTTTTTTTTGTCTTCTTTTATGTTCAACCCTTATCCATTGAATATCATTTGTACTTTAGCAATGGTCACACATCAGATTGAATGAACATGGTAAGTTTAAGCAACATTTGGTATCAACAGAGTTATTGAAATTGATGTCGAAATTATAATGCAAAATTTGAGTTTTATGTAATCAATAAGCACTTTGTGATGTAGCTTAACATGGAGAGTGTGAGAGTGTCGGCCGCAGGCCGCTACTATAAAAATACTTGTAATAAGATTGTCATGTTTGCAATTTTAAAATGATGAATACTATATATCAAAATGGTACAATGAGGAAATGATTAAAGAGAAGAAATTTGTACTTATAATGTTTGTATGAAAGATAAATTAGATTAGATTATAGATTTATTAGAACCACTAGCAAGGAGCTAGAAAATTACAAAGGAATCAAAAAAGGGTGTTGAAGCCAACTAACCCAATTCAAAGTTCTATTACATCTAGCTACACACCAATAAAAAGAGCGTAAAACAATATTGTCGAAAATAGCATCCTTTCGGGGAATAGGAGACGCAAAAAGGAATTGGTTCCTGAAGATCCAAAGGCTCCACCAAAAAACGTAAAACACGCCTTCCAACACCTCTTTTGTCTTAAAACCTAAACGGATAGATTTGAACCAAGAGAGCCAATCTTCTTACGACTCATAAGGATGAACATCCAAATTCCACCATCTACAAATTAACTTCTGAATATCTTTCGCCACAGAGCAACCGAAGAATAAATGGGACGAATCCTCGAGCACGTGATCACAAAGAGGACAAGCCAAAGACGGAAGCGAGACATTCCTACGAGACAAATTCGCACTAAATTGTGTTTTAGTTGTTTCTTTGTGGGTGTATGATGATTAGAGAGAATGTGTAGATGGATCTAGCAAATGAACCTCCTTCTCTTTTTCATGTTTTCTTTTTCTAGATGCGGGCTTTGTGAGTTGTCAAAAAAGTTCAAGACAAGAATGATTCCAAATGGATCCTGGGGAGTGGGGAGTGTTAAAATTGAACTCCATATATACAGCCTTTTTATGTAGGTCAACATTCGAACACTCATATTCCTATTGTAAGTAATACTTATATGTGACAAGATTAACAAGTGATCGATAGGCTCGGGACAGACATGTGTCTTCTAATGGTAAAATTTTGTATCAAACCACAAACAAAAGGAAACACAGATAGGAAGTTATATAAAGGTAAAGATGGAACCGAGTTGTGCCGTGAAGGAATCACTGCCTTGAAAGCGAATTTCGGCACTACCGAGGTGCAAACCAAATACCGATCGCTCCCCAAGGTTAACACAACTAATCGACTAATACGTGCACTCGTAGTAGCCGATTTGGAACTTGCAAAAACTGAATACCCAAACTTTCAAATGATATATAGCTGGAGAGATATTGAAAAATAAGAGGAGTTCAGGCTAAATGAGGTTTTTGTATTGCAATGTTTCTGATCATTCTCTATCTCAAACTGATGGTGATTCTCCCATTTATAGGAAAGCACCAACCAGTGAAGTCAAACGGTAGGCCAAGAGGTTGAGGAAATATTGGGGATTGTTGGTTTATGTTAGTTGGATACGTGATACACAACTAGGAGTGTGTGAGCCTATTGGGGGCACACACGATAAAACATTTAGAGCACGTTTAATACTTCGCGATTCGTTTCAATGTAAACCATTTGGACACAAAAATCGACTAGACAAGAAATCCATGATGTCCTTATGAAGCCGGTCACATTGGAAGGTTCTAGTATATGTCTAGGTTCGATGGATGTGGGGATAAGGAGAAGGAGAAATGGTGATAAGTCCCCCCTTGGAAAGGTGTTTGATAAGTCTTAAACTCATAGTTTGAGTCTTACCATATTTAGGGGTGATAGGCCTGTTTTATATACCTTCCCCTAGCTCATAATTTCAGATAGTATACACACATACATTGCTATCAAGAACCTGCCATTCTTTCCCCTTAACTCAAAACAGCCGAATCAATCCTTCATCCAAAACAGTCTTGTATTTCGGTTAAGGGTTAAAACCAGTTTCTATGTTGTTGATGGTTATTGGGTTATTCCATTAGAGATTCGAACCCAAGAAACTTCCAGAGGATTTAAAATTTTTATATATAAATGTCAAGGTTTTTGACAAGTCGGATTCGATGCTAGGGTACGTAGATCTTCTAATTCGGATTGTAATGAAGCAAGGCTACAAGCCGAATTCAGCTTAAACCCTTATTGTTACCTTCTGTATTTTTTCGGTACAATTCCAAGAATGGTTTTAGTTGATCGGTTTTCAGAAGCAATCTTGGTTTACACTTATTGTATTGGATACACGTGGAGTTTGGACTAGCATCCGGGCGTGCTTGTTTACGTGTTTGTGTGAGCACTCATAGAGGTGACCACTTAGTCACTAGTTTCACATTTTTGGTTTCATATACTTGCTGGTGTCTACGAGGGTATGTTCCTATTTAATTTACATGTCCTTTAAATGTGTTTTATAGTATGTTGATTATTTGTACTAGACTAGATCTATCCGCTGCGTACTCGTAAGAGTTAATGGTTAACTTGATTGTTAAATTCCAACAGTGGCATCACGAGCCAATTAGTTTAGTATTTAGATATTGCATACGATGTTAACCTGAAACGCTAGGGTCATGTAATTGTTTATTTTTATTGTTTCTATTGTAAAAAAATGGCAACGACATGCAATCCTTGCCAAAACTAAATAAAACCACCTAGAAATGAACCCAAACATAAAATGATAAAAAGAAGTATAATTAAGAAAATTAAATGTAATTAATTTTGCATATGTTAATCTATTCTTATTTTATCTCGGCTGTAATACTCACGCAATCATGTTATATGATGAATGTGCATCTAGGCACTTTAGGCAAAAACCTAGTGATATCTTATGGTTTCTCCAATTTGGGGAAGACTCTTTTGAGAACTCAGGCCCATTATGTGATTGCTGCTTTCAATTTAAGAGTTTGTTCCTACAATTTTCAATCCATTAAATAGTCTGTTTTAAAAATTGCTTATATTGGGGGTTTTGGGATTGCCGTTGTCTAGACAAAATTTGCAATATATAGATTTTATGAACTCTAAAACCGGACTAATACTTATATAGTAATTGTGATAGACACATGTTCTGAATATACAACACATAATTTTTATTTCTTGTGACCAATTATTGTGTTATTTTTGAAACCTGGGGTTTTTGGGACAAATTAATATTGACATAAAAACGATTAATTGATTTCTATGGAACATTAGTTTTTACATGCCGCGATATGGGGTTGAATTGGAATCTTTAATTTTCTCCCTCCAGCCGCCCCCCACTACATGCTTAGGCATGAGGGAATTATTGGAATTACTTGTCTTCCCGGAACTAAGTAGGAGTACAATATAGGTTGATCATTTGTAATCCCCCACCATATTTTGCATAAATAAAAGCTAAATGTTAACAAAATGGGTTTCTTAACATACATAGCTCATTAGTCAATTGAAGTATGGCTCACCCATTATGTACAAACTAAAAGAGAAGTTAAGGCTGGTTTAAGTAAGAATCCCCCAAATGAAGTCAAGGTTTTTAATACGCTTCGCGCTGACCTGTTTTTCTCCTTTTCTTTTCTTCCGCTTCTTTGGTGCGGTCCTAAATGGAGCTAACCCGCGAACATTTGACAAATGATGGCTATACCAAAAGGATAACAAAATGTTTTTTTTTGAGTGAGAGTTTTTGTGCTTAACTTTGTGCTACAAGATGTATAAGTAACATGATCTTGTACACAACTTTGTCACATTTATTGTGTATACCCTTATAATGAAGTTTTAAAGTCTATGCCACCAAACCTAGAACACGTGCCATTGGCGTTGACTGTCTCTGGTCAGACCTAAGGGCCTTGTTGGCCAAACCCCTGGCTAATTTTTTTTCCATAGGTCAGGGACCTATATCAATTTTTTCCGCCACGTTCGTGTTATTGGTGGACTTAAAAATCGATTCCTGGTCAAGAACCTCAGGACCCAGCATAAGATGAGACCAAATATGCTTTTTGACATTACTATAAGAGTTACAATGTCCATTAAGTCCCTCGATAAAATCAAAGAGTTGCATTCCATGCAATTAACGCTCTGTCTCTGTACCTGCATATGCCCTACTTTTTTACTACGTTGGTCCAGAACCTCTGTACTAAGTAGGAGGATCAAGTTGGATCTAGTCCTTCATTAGTATTTAATTGGGTAGTTAATTCCTTTAAGAAATAAATTAATCGACAATACAATATTTGAACTTTTTTCACAATTGTAGATGACAACCTCGTCAGTAACAATACGGTCTCAGGGGCTTTCATCACAACGAGAAGCAAAAACTGACAGGACCCCCAACTATTAAAAAAAATGATTGGTATAGACAACGTTCGGATAAACTATCAATTGATATAATTTGAATTACCTTAGAGCATCCTCTTCCCACCTGCTCCTGTAGCTCCTGCGGTCCAGCAATGTTGCTCCTGAAATCCTTGCAGCTTCAGTACGCTTGGGTTAAAGGATCAAAAGAGATTGCTGGACTCATGCTCAATGACCATAGGAGCTAAGATCCAAACACAAATCTGGAAAAATCTCCATGCAAATACTGCTAAGGAGTTAAAAATGCTTATGATTGCCCAGCAAGCATAGCATAGACTTCTACAGACGATCGCGTGAATTTTCACGCCTGTAAACAGGAAAATGTGCCATTCAAAACAGGAAGAAGGGCAGTCAGTTAGCTCGTATGTTCTGAAAATGAAGGGCTATATTGACAATCTAGAGCGTTTGGGGCACCCCGTGACACTTGGCCTTGCCGTGAGTCTGATTCTTATCGGTCTACGCAAGGAATTTGATGGGTTTGTGCAAAATTACAATATGCATAGCCTGGGGAAGACAGTTAACGAGTTGCATGCTATGCTAAAGCTCCATGAGCAAACTCTTAATCTGCCCAAAAACAACGCTCCTGCTCTGCATGCTATTCGAGCGGGTAAAGTCCAGAAAGGTAAAAAGCACAAAAAACCGCAACCCCAAATGGCTGCCAGGGGACAAAATCAAGGGAATGGGAAAAATAAGCACGCTTATGCTCCCAAGCCCAAGATTCCCCCTCCACCCAAGAGGGAAGATCCCGCAAAGGACTCAATCTGTCATGAGTGTGGTGAGACAGGACACTGGAAGAGGAACTGTCCTCAGTACTTAGCCGAGTTGCTGAAGAAGAAAAAGAACGCAGCCTCTGGAGCTGGTGGTGGTTCAGGTATCTTCGTTATAGAACTCAATACTTTCCTTAATAGATCATGGATCTATGACACTGGTTGTGGTACTCATATTTGTAATACAACGCAGGGTCTAAGGGCAAGTAGGAAACTGAAGCCGGGGGCTCTTAGCTTGTACGTGGGCAATGGTCAACGTGAAGCTGTGGAAGCAATTGACAATTCAAGTTTCTCGTTTGTACGAAGATGGTTTTATTAACCGCTTCGTGAATAATACAATTCAAGTTGACAACTTTGATTTATCTCTCCCTAGCGGATTAGTTATTGTTTTGAACAATTGTCATTATGCTCCTTCTATAACTAGAGGAGTAATTTCAGTTTCCCGTTTGTACGAAGATGGTTTTATTAACCGCTTCGTGAATAATACAATTCAAGTTTCTAGGAATAACATGGTTTATTTTAGTGCTATCCCAAGGGATGGTATTTTTGAAATTGATTTGTCTAATTCTTAT
>BQNB010036729.1:0-49921 GCA_026074375.1 Tanacetum coccineum | reverse complement strand
GAAGATTGCGGATACTTCTCCAAAGAATGATAATTTCACCACATCTAATTCTTTCTCTGCTTTGAATGATGAAGAAGAATATGAT
The DNA here is from genome assembly GCA_026074375.1 of Tanacetum coccineum. Taxonomy (NCBI): domain Eukaryota; kingdom Viridiplantae; phylum Streptophyta; class Magnoliopsida; order Asterales; family Asteraceae; genus Tanacetum; species Tanacetum coccineum. The sequence goes on along the minus strand of BQNB010036729.1, from coordinate 49,836 downwards.
GAAAATATGTATGATGAACCGGCTAATTTAGTTCCAAATACTAATACTGATGGAAGTTCATCTTTCACGGCTGCTGCTGGTTAGCTTGTTTAGTTGTGTTATGTGTTCTAGTTGCAATTAGTTGTTTCTAGAGTTGTAAGAGTTTATGGCATGTCATAAGCTCTAGTTTTAGGTGTTTATCAAGTTGTTTAGCTTGAGGTTAATGTGGTACTTCAGCCACATTCCATTTGTACTTAACTTTTTTCGGTTTTAATATACTTTATCGGGGTAACCCTTTACCCAAAAAACCATTTGTCTCTTTTATATTTTATAAATTATGAGTGCTTCAATTATGGTTAAAAAAACATCGTTAATAATAAAAGTTTTTTATTAATGAAACTGATTTAGGAGGTTTTAAGCATTAAAACACTTTGTCAATTCAACCCATTACAAAAAGGTTGGTTTAGTGTGCAAGGAAACTTCTTCTTTTTATGCGTTTTTAATAGTTTCTTAATTTTCAGCTATCTTTTAGTAATGTCGTCAAGGATCGATAACAGAGTTAGCATTAGAATCTGCAACGATAGCCAACAAGCCGAAGATGTACTTGACTTGGGCTTGGACCAATCTGATGATGGCAAAGGTATGTGGTGTGTTTATATAGTTTAATATAATCCTTACTCGTTAGATGATTTATTGATTCTAAGCTTTTCTTTGTAGTACAATGTACAAGTGATTGGACACAGAAGAGTTACAAGAAACACATCTATGCCATGGAATAAAGAAAATTCAAAGGTATGCAAATTGATGTGTTTATGGGACTACACATTTTAAATAATGGAAAAAAGCCCACATAATCTTTACTTGTGCTTAGTTTAACCACTGTGGAGTTTGTATCAGATCTATGCCATGATTACTTATTTAGTGTGTGCTGGTATATCTTTTATAGTATTTATCTTTGTTTCAGTTTATATAAAGTTACGCACCTTAGTACAGAACACTACCCAAAGCTAGCACAAGTACAATGTATAAGAGCGACAAGAATGTGTTGAATTCAATTTAACAGGTTTTTCTTAGAGTAGTTGTTGTATCTAAATTGTAATGTTATGTCAGGAAGATAGAGCCGTAGAAATAACAGACCCTTTAGTAATTGTGATTCACTCAATACGTCATTTTTCTTGGTATTAAATACAACTTTGGCTATATCTCAGAAACATTTGTATATCAAAAGTTTGGTATTGTTATATCGTCTCGTTAACGCTGTTACATTATGAAAACTTAGAATTGAATCCAACTTAAAAAATATTAAACAACGTTTGCTCACATAGTTTAGTGCTCAACTCAAAATTTAGCTTAGTTGCTAATGCAACAATCAGTTGCTTATGTTTTTATCAATAGCTATAGAGAAAACTTCATTTTCAAGCAATTTGATTTGCAATTATAGTGGCAAAATTGGACACGGTTATGGGGATTGGTACTCGGCTAAAACTTTTTTTTTCACAATGTTTCAGAATAAGACTCAAATAATTTGTCAAAATTGTTCTCTGTTTCATGCCATTAGAGGAGCAATTAATTAATTTCTAAGTATAACTACAAAAATTACACTACTTGGTCTTGGAACATTACTAAATATCTTATTTACCATTATGCTACATGCCAAAAACAGTGGCAAACACACTGTGTAAAACCATTAGCCCAGCCCAAAGTAAAAAAATAATTCACCGGCCCAAAATGAAAAAAAAAAATAACTTTACAAAACGGACCATCAACGTTTAACTATTTACGACTTTTTTATATAATAAATTTTATTTATCAAATATATAACGCATATCAACCGATTCATTCAGATCAAAAAATAACCGCAGAAAGATCTTCGAATTGCGAACAAAACGAGCCCAATATTGCAATGTTTCTTAAATACGCACGATTTTATAAAAAATGTTGAAGTTTAATATAAATAGGAAAAAAAAGAAAACTTACAAACCGTACCCTCAACTTTTAACTATTTATGAATTTTTTATATAATAAACTTTATTTATCACATATATAACGCATATCCACCGATTCATTCAGATCAAAAATACACGCGAAAAGATCTTCGAATTGCAGACAAAACGAGCCCAATATTGCAATGCTTCTGACATACGTAAATCTGGCCCAAATTAAAAAAAACACCGGCCCAAAATGAAAAAAAGCCTTTACAAAACGGACCCTCAACTTTTAACTATTTACGGCTTTTTATATAATAAACTTTATATATCAAATATATAACACATATCTACCGATTCATTCAGATCAAAAAATACCCGCGGAAAGATCTTCGAATTGCGAACAAAACGAGGCCAATATTGCAATGCTTCTGAAATACACACGATTTTATAAAAAATGTCAAAAATGTTTGGATCTTTAGTCGGGCTAAGCCGGGCTCCTTTTAGCCCATGTGGTCGGCCCAAATGGTAAATCTATAATATATATGTACAAAAAGTACGCGGCCCATTATTCTTTGTTATAATAACAATTGTATACCAAAAGTTGTTAAAATATACCAAAATAGCGAAAACACATTATTATCGAAGCTAAATATCTTTCGACATTAGATTAGCCCCCGCCGCAACGCGCGGGCAATATGCCGACTCGTTATACTAATTTGCTAAAATTGTTAGCTTATTTTGACCCGGTAACAAAAAACAATGAACAAAAACAAAACGCAACGGCTTGGACTTTTTCTTCCGGGGCTAGCTACAATGGCTAAATATAGAGCAAAAAAGACAGTGACATGTGCTTGATACATATAGAATGTTGTCGATCATGTGTTAGTAAATTGGAGTTGGAAATACATACTTTTTGTGTGAAGCACCTGTTGTTCTTTGTTAACCCGATACTATATGGTTGAACATCATCGTCGAAAAATAAATAAGCCACGCCGTAATGCGCGGGTACATTCCCGCTCGTGTTTTTCTTATATTTAGAGATCAAGTAGAATTTCCTATATATGGAAGATATTTCCCATTGGTGCAACACCTATATATGTTTTTCATTGGCATTCTTCGATGGATAAACACTTTTCATAAGTGGAGGTCAAATATTTCCCTCGAAGACTCGCGTTTTGTTGGTTCACGTTGCAAAACATTCTTCGTAAAAGCATAACTAAAAGTAATCGTTTTCAAGAAAGTTTCTTATTACAATTCTATGCATAAGAGGAAATAACTGAAGTGAGTTAATAAACATATTTTTAGAAATTTAGAAAAAAAGCCCGTGCGTGCATGGGCATTATAACTAGTAAAAGTATAAGGTAAAAATTAGCACAAAATTGATTTTGTCATTTAAAAGAAATCATCCTATCAGTTCCCGAGTGTGCTCTGAGTTGAGATCAACATAGACCCAAAATTTAACATACACCCAATGAACAAATCCTAGTCATTCATTTTTGGAATGAGATCATCTCATGTTCATTTCTCTCAAGTTCTCTCATGTTAACATGTTGTGAGATGGAGGAAATTAATTGTTTTTATATTTTATTTGAAAGTGTCCCCACTATTATGTTTATTTTTATTCTATTGGTTCAACATTACCAAACTTGAGAGACAAACATTAGAGGATCTCTATCCTTCATTTTTTCATCAAAATAATAAAAACCTAATTTCCACCTCTTTTTTAAAAATAAAATATCTTGTAAACGGTAAACCGTCAAACGACAAAAAATATACCATCGCGACGAGAATTTTTTTATCTTTCAGTAGACATCCACTTCGATATACTTTCGAAGAACTTTTTTTTCGATTTTTTTTCCAGTCACGTCTGAAAAAATCACATGTGATTTGTATCACAATCACATGTGATTTTTTCGATTCGGGAATTTTTTTTTGCGTTGGGACGGGTTAATTTTTTCCCGAATATTTTCTTTTTTTGGGACGGTTCGATATCTTTTTTTTTGGGCCGATGAATGTAAAAAAGTTGTGAACAATAAAAACTTGACGTGTTTTTTTTGTTAATTTTTTTACAGGATTTTTTGTGTAAGAAAATCGTAAATAGTTAAAAGTTGAGGGACCGTTTTGTATTTTTTTTACTTTGGGCCAGATTTCAGGCTAATTTTGGGCTAGTTTTTTTTACTTTGGGTCACATTTTATACGAATTTTGCTAGTTTGTCCAAAATATGTATATTTTTAGTACTAAATTTTTTTTAATGGCTTATGTGTTCGACCTCATGTTTATTAGTGTTGGTATTTTTTTTTGCTATATGGGTTTTTTTTAATATAATGGGTTGTACGTTTGTGACTATATCGATTATTTTAAAGTTATTAGGTATCGAAGATGTTTTCGCGGGTATTTTTTTTATCTGAATAAATCGGAACTTTTGTAATATTTTTTTTCCCTCCTACTTTGTGCATACAAATTTAAAAAAAAAAAACCAAAATCGGGCTGGCCCAAAATGGGAGCCCAGGTTAGGCCCGAAGTCAAAACGACTTCGTTTTTGTCCGTAAATATGTATATTTATAATTAATAAAGTGACGTACACAAATCATCTTTAGAAATAAACTTATCTATCATTACCTAAAGTATAAGAGAATATATATTACGCACGAAGGCAACATAAATTTTAAGTGCAAATCACATGAAGATCCATCATCTACTCACATGTGTGCTAATTAACCAGCCATATTAGTGCAGGATGAATCAAGATATCAAGACTAATCAGCTCATGTTTTGCTAATAAGTAATAAGCTTAATGATAATTCATGAATTTATCTTATAACATCAAAATAAGTCACATTCGTGATCAAAGATACGTCATTTCCGAAGGCAATATACATATAAACGCATCCAAGAACAATCACAACTTGCTATAATAGGCGATACTACCATAGGAACAAAAAACTTTGAACTCTTTATTTCAAAAGAACTTCGATCAAAGATAGCAACTATTAATATCATAATTAAAACCCTCTCTAATAAGCTCCCAGGTTAATGCCTAAACAAGTAGCTCATTAATCTTAATCTATATACAATATAAAGCATTATAATGAGATATGTTTTCACAGTTTGAGTCGGGTGGTGCCAGCGAGAGTGGCGGGTGCGGGAACGACGAGGAGAGTGTCGACGCTCAGGAGGACGAGGATGAGGATGGCGATGGCGATAGTTAGTTATGTTATATATGGGTTAGTATGCTACATTGTTTCCCTATCCTACTTTATGTTTATCTTGGCGACCTGTATGTAAACACTTGTTTCCCTATCTTATCATGTTGAATATTGACTTGTAAGCTCCGTTTATGACTAGGAAGCAACGTTTTGTAAACTTATACAGATTTTAGACGATTTAGCTTTATTATGTATTGGTTTTGGTACAAGTTGTGATGTATTTGTATTGCGTTGATCCGTTATATTGTATTGTGTTTTGGTACAAGTTGTGATGAGTTTATACAGGTTTTATGTTTGGTAGATTTTTTTCCCGAAAAAATCTGGAAATCGCCTGCTGTGCAGGCTGTAATTAAAAAAATGCAGACTATTCCCCGGAGACATGTCGCCGGGGATAGTCACGAAAGAACGACCACTTTCTTTGCATTGCGTTGACAAGTCAACATAGGAGGGCATTTTCCCCGGCGACATGTCGTCGGGGATAACTGGTAATTAATTAATCGTTTAGATTAGGGTCGTAATTACTTAATTTTAACTTTGAGATTCCCGTGTGCCACGGTGGCACTAGTTGTTTGACTGAAAAATACATGGGACCCACCTTGTCAATGGGGATTGTCGCTGGGGAACGTATCCCTAGTGAGCGTTCCCCAGCGAACTTTCCCCAGCGACTTGTCACTGGGGAAAGGTATCTCCAGCGACAAGTTGATGGGGAAAGCCCTGAATTTTTCGCCGGGGAAAAGGGCAAATGTTGTAGTGATTGTGAGCGTTAGTATAGAAACTGGGTCTTGAAAGGCTACAACGTAAAACCAACTTGGGAACCTTTATTATATCGTATGAAGGACCATGACATGATACACTACTTGAGACGTCTGATGGACTATAATAGAATCAAAAAGTTGTTGTGTGAAATCGTATATTCCACTAATACATGGGAGTGTGCTGGTGCCCCTATATTTGTGGAGAGCCTTGTTTCTCCGAATGTTAATGGGAGACCAAAGAAAAGGAAGCGGGCATATAAAAACAAGAGCAGTGTTAAGGTGAGTTTTAATAATGATGATACCATGTTGCTTTAATTTCTTTTGTCACGGGTGCATACTCTAATTTCAAGTTAAAGTTTATGATAATTTGCTTTATACATCTCTTATAAAATTATGTTGGTATTGACCATTGTAAGCATTGATCTATGTTAAACCAAAAAGTATATTTTATATTTTATATTTTAAAACCCAAATGTAAACGCGTAAAAGATATGAGGTTTTCCCTATTCATGTAATCCGGGGAGGCGAGCCTTAGACTCACATGTGCGTGGCCTAACCGGGGTATCCCCGTGACCATTTCCTACCCTTTCCCTAACCACCCCAAGACGTGCACCTAGTGAGGTTTGAACTTAGATTTCTTAGGAGGAAATCCTAGTGCTTAACAACTAGGCCATCCAAATATGAATTGGCTATTTTCATAGCTTCAAAGTTGTGTTCAGATGTTCAATTTTTGGCTAGAAAATAGCTATGAACATTGAAGCTATTGACACCCCTACCTACCTTAAGTATTAGTACAAAAAACTAATATAGAGGTCCTGACTTTGGTATTTGGAAAAGTCACTATATTGTTCATCTTTTGTGCTTTAATTGTAACTATTTAGTTTGCTTCTTGTTTTGATTTCTCAGTTAACCAAGGAAGACCATTTGAAGGGGGTGTAATCTTAGATGGCATTTTCAGCGATAATATGGCAATGGAATCCGGAAATAGAATTGTTGAGGCAAGTGTTGTAGGGACGATGATGATGTATAGTAGGCATACCAAGCCTCCGGGCTTGGGCCACACTATCACTTGGGCTTTTGGGCCCAACTTAGCAGTCATGGGCCGAAACTAAACTCAATCCTGCATTGGTCACGGCCTGGACACAACAAAACGGACGCGGACCTAACTATAGGATACTTCAGTCCACGGAAAGTACACGCGTCCGTACACACGGTTATTACAGAACCTTGCCCGACAAGGGACCCACTCTGGCCACTAACTAAACAAACGAAATATTATGAAACCCTAATATTTCGTTCGCTTATAAAAAAGGACCTTCTGACACAATGAACGGTATGATTTTCTCACTCTACATACACATACTTTCTCTCTCTACATGTTTACTTACTCTCACGCTGGAGTCTAACCGTAGGGTCCGTCCCCACGGTAAGGCTAACGGTTTATTTGATTGTGCAGGAAATCATCACTTCTTTTGCTTTAGTACAAGATTTAACGCTCAAATCATTCAGGGACTCGACCCGACGTGTAATTTGAGTCCTATTCTAATCCCTACTCCAATTTTGTACTAACAAGTGGCGCCATCCGTGGGACACGAAACATAACTACGTTTTCTAAAATACTCATCATGAGCACTCACGAACAACACACCCCAACCGTTCTCACGTCCGCCGTGCGGAACACTGGGGAAAAAAGTGGCCCATAACGTCTCGAAGAGCCTACGCCTGACGAGGTCCTAAGAGAATTGTGCGACAAAAAATATCACCAACTCTTGCCACTCATTGCCGAAAAGATGCAAAAAGAAAAAGAGCAGCAAGATAAGCTTAATGCGGTAAAGGCACGCCTACTCTACGGCAACGAGACTGTAAAAAATCAAAGAAATCATGAAGAGTCGCATTACTCCGAATCCAAGACGCCAACTGCCAGAACAGAGCCAAAAAGGAGGCATGAAAATAGGCGCTCCCGAAGCCCGACACCGGTTGCCAGTGTCTTCAAAAAACTTAAACAAAACAGACCTCCTTCACCTAGGCCCAGGCCGCGTAAGGAGTGTGGTGTGTTCAATAGGTTAGGAGGAAAAGAATGAAGTGCGTCTGCACGTTCTGACGGCCGCCACCAGAGTTCCTACAAAAAGGAAATCGAGGTGCAACCAAGAGAGCATCATCATAGGGGCACGTCGTCTTGGGAAACTAGCAGATATTCAGAGAGTGAAGACAGTGAGGGAGGTCACTGGAAGTCCAAATCAAGAAGACACAGGTCAAACACCCACGAAGATGATCTCTCTCAGCCTTGGACATGCGAGGAAAGAAACCCTTTCATACCTCGTATCCGGCATTTCAATTTCCCAAGGACAAGGATGCCCAGCCACGTCAAGACATATGATGGAAGCAGGGATCCGGAAGATCATTTAAAGCTATTCCAGGCTGTGGCAAAGACAGAGAGGTGGGCAATGCCAACATGGTGTCACATGTTTAACTCAACGCTCACCAGAAACGCTAGAGTCTGGTTCGACAAACTCCTAAGGGAATCCATTGACAACTATGAAGATTTGAGAACAGCATTCAGGGAAAATTATCTCCAACAAACAAAACACATCAAGGATCCGGTGGAGATACATCATATCAAGCAAAGAGATAAAGAATCTACAGAGAACTTTATGGAAAGATACAAAGCAGAAATCCTGGATGTAGAAGGAGCGCCGGAATGCATGAAGATCTCCGGATTCATGCATGGTATAACCCACCCCGAGCTGATCAAGCGCTTATACGAGAAAATTCTGAGGTCAATGGACGAAATGTACAGGGTGACTACGTCTTTTCTGCAAGGGAAAGTTGCCGCATTCAGTCATAGTCGGAAAAAAGCACCCGCCCCGTGGAAACAGCCAGAAGGAGGAAACAAGACAAAATTTATAAAGGGATTCAAAAATAAGCAAAGATCAGATCGGAAGCCAGATAGGTTTTCACTCCTTACGAAAACCCTGAAAGAAATTTTCGCTCTAGAAAAAGGAAAATTCAAAGCTCCGCCACCAATGGTAACTCTTGTAGAAAAAAGGGATCCGAACAAATATTATGAATTCCATGTGGATACGGGGCATAGCACGGACGAATGCATGCAGCTGAGGAAACAGATAGACGAGATGATCAAGTCAGGCAAATTGTCATAATTCATCAAAGAATTAAAGCAGAGCGACAAGCCAAAGGCACAAAAGAAGGGGAAACGGCCGAAAAAGACAAGCCCCTAGCCATCTTGATGATTCAACAATGGGAGAGGGTAGCAAAGCAAATGGTCATCTATAGTTTCTTTCCGGAGACAACAATCTCTTTTTCGTCTTTAGGAGAGGAAGACGGAACGGAAGGACCAATGATCATCAAAGCTGAAATAGGAGGGCACTTCGTACACCAGATATACGTGGACGGAGGTGCATCCTTAGAAGTTCTATATGAACATTACTTCGTCAGGCTCTGGCCAGAAGTAAGAATCTAGATGATCCCAGCTACCACATCACTCATAGGATTCAGTGGAGAAACCATTTGGCCGATAGGCCAGATTTCCCTACTAGTAAAGATAGGTGACGAAGACCATTCCACTTCCGCATGGATGAACTTCATGGTTATCAGGTCACCATCTCAACACAATGGAATAATAGGTAGAACGGGCATAAGAAAGATTCGTGCCGTACCATCTACGACACACAGAATGTTAAAATTCCCGGTAAAAGGAGGAACGGTAACGCTACGAAGCAGCAGAGCCATCCCGATGGAATGTGCAATGACCAGTCAGGTATTGGAGGAGAAGATAAAAGTGGTCATTCATCCTGAATACGCCAAGCAAATAATAGCCATAGGATCTACCCTAACAGAAAAAGAACGCAAAGAACTATGTGCTTTGCTCAAGCAAAACCTGTATATTTTTACCTGGAAACCAGCGGATATAACGGGCGTCCCGCGGCACATGGCGGAGCACCGCCTAAATGTCCGAGAGGGATGCCTACCTGTCAGACAAAAGAAAAAGGGGCAAGCGCCGGAAAGAAATAAAGCGATCCAGGAGGAAGTGGAAAAATTGGTAGATGTCGGAATCATGAAAGAAGTCCACTATCACAGCTGGCTATCCAACCCGGTCATGGTTAAGAAACACGATGGGAGTTGGCGAATGTGTGTGGATTTCAAAGATCTAAACAAAGCATGTCCTCGGGACGGTTATCCCTTGCCGGAGATAGATTGGAAAGTAGAGTCTCTCTGCGAATACCCTTTTAAGTGCTTCCTAGACGCAAACAAAGGGTACCACCAAATCAAAATGGCAGAGGAAGATGAAGAAAAGACAGCATTCATCACGAGCCAAGGGATATTCTGTTACAAAAATATGTCATTCGGCCTAAAGAATGTCGGGGCAACCTATCAACGCTTAGTAGATAGTGCATTCCAAAAGCAGATCGGACGTAACCTGGAAGTATATATCGACGACTTGGTCATAAAAATCCATACGGAAGAGGAAATTATCCGAGACATAGCAGAAACATTCAAAACTCTCTGGCAAATAAATATGAAGCTAAATCCAAAAAAGTGCACCTTTGGAATGCAGGAGGTGATGTTTTTGGGCTACAAAGTAAACGCTGAAGGACTGAAAGTATGCCCAGATAAAGCAGACGCGGTCCTTAGCCTACCGTCTCTGGGATGCCTTAAGGACGTACATAAGCTGAACAGGAAACTCGCAAGTTTAAACAGATTTCTGTCAAAATCAGCTAAAAAATCACTGCCGTTCTTCAAAACCCTGAAGAAGTGCACAAAGAAAAGCGATTTCCAATGGACTCAGGAAGCCGAAGTAGCCTTCAAACATATAAAGAAACTCATAGCGGAACTTCCAATGCTGACTGCACCAAAGGAAAAGGAGGAGCTAATCATATACTTAGCCGCGGCCAAGGAAGCTATCAGCGCAGTCTTAATGACCGAAAGGGGAGGCAAGCAATTTCTAGTGTACTTTGTAAGTCGTGCCCTACGAGAGCTGGAGGTCAACTACACCCCCATGGAAAAATTGGTATTAGCCTTGCTCAGCGCAAGTAGACGGCTGAAACGGTACTTCCAGGCACATACAATTGTTGTAATTACGGATCAGCCGATAAAGCAATTATTGTCAAAATCAAAAATCAGCGGAAGGATGCTAAAGTGGAAATTTAAGATGGAAGGATATTACATCCAATACAGACCAAGGACATCGATAAAGGGTAAATATTGGCAGATTTTATCATAGAGCGACTGGATGAAGAATTCCTGGACAAACTCATGGCAGAGCCAGAAGAATTACTGGAACCATGGACTTTGTTTACAGACGGGTCATCCTGTATAGATCGTTCCGGAGTCGGGCTGATATTGACAAATCTGGAAGGAGTTGAATTCACGTATGCCATGAGGTTTAGGTTTGAGGCTACCAATAATGAAGCTGAATATGAAGCATTAATAGCCAGTCTTCGGATTGCAGAACAAATAGGCGTAAAAAACCTTCAAGCGAATGTAGACTCTCGCCTTGTAGCAAACCAGGTTAATGGCTCTTACGTAGCAAAGGAGTCAGGTATGGTTCAGTACTTGAAAAAGGTAAAAACGCTCGCAAGTAACTTCAAGGAATTCTCCATCAAACAAGTACCGCAGAGCGAGAACAAAAAGGCGGATGCCCTAAGCAAGATTGCGTCTACAAGTTTTGCACACCTCAGTAAGCAAGTACTTGTGGAAGAATTAAAGGAAAAGTCTATACATGAGAGGGAAGTCCTCGCTATAGTGGAGGAGGAAGAGCAAACATGGATGCCACCCATATATGAATACCTTACAAAGGAAATACTTCCGGAAGACAAAAAAGAAAGCCAGGGTGGTACGTCATAAGGCATCCCGGTACACCATTATCAATGGAACTTTATACAAGAAATCTTTCTTGGGACCGTGGCTCCGGTGCATCGGACCACTTCAAGCAAACTACGTCCTTAGAGAAATACATGAAGGATCCTGTAACATGCACTCCGGTCCTAGATCCGTGGTCGCCAAGGCCATCCAGACGGGATATTACTGGCCAACAATGCATACGGATGCGCGGAAACTAATAAGGGAATGCAATGACTGCCAAGTCCATCGTCCCATTCTGAGAAATCTGCAACAAAACTTAACCCCCATTACGTCTCCGTGGCCATTCTATAATTGGGGGATCGACATAGCCGGACCCTTCTCGGAGGGACCAGGCAAAGTCAAGTTTTTGATCCTAGCTATTGACTACTTCACCAAATGGATTGAAGCAAAGCCCGTTGCGACTATCACAGGCAATCAAGTGAAGAAGTTCATATGGGACAACATTGTTTGCTGGTTTGGCCTACCAGGGGAAATAGTATCCGATAATGGAAAGCAGTTCGGTGATAACCCATTCAAAGACTAGTTCGAAAAACTATGTATCCGCCAGTGTTTTGCCTCCGTGAAGCACCCACAAGTAAATGGCTTGGTCGAAAGGGCAAACAGGAGTCTGGGAGAGGGAATCAAAGCTCGATTGGATGAAAGAAGCAAGGATTAGATAGGAGAACTCTCACACGTTCTATGGGCACACCGCACCATGATCAAATCAAGCAATGGAGAGACACCGTTTTCACTTACGTACGGCACAGAAGCAGTCATACCAGCAGAGATAGGCATGCCAACACTCCGGACTGCAGAAATGGACCTGACAAAGAATGACGAAGCCCTGGGAATAAACTTAGACCTGATAGAAGAAAAAAGAGAACAAGCAGCAATTCAAGAGGCGAAAAGTAAAGCTAAGATGGAAAAGTACTACAACTCTAAAGTTCGAAGCACAAGCTTCAGGCCAGGGGAAATGGTCTACCATAGCAATGATGCAAGCCACGCCAAGGACGGAGGAAAACTTGGCCCTAAATGGGAAGGACCATACGAAGTTGCGGAGTCATTAGGAAAGGGAGCCTACAAGCTTAAGGATCAAAAAAGAAATGAACTTCCGCGAACATGGAACATCTGTAATCTTAAAAAGTGTTATATACATGAAGTGTAAGCACCCGCCCGGCACGTATGATGCTCCGGAGGGCAGTATGTTAATTTCTCTTTTATTTGTAATGCCTTTTGAATATTAATGAAAAAGTAGGGATTAGCTACCCACACCAGTTTTAAAGTCCTAAAATTATTATTACTTTGCAAAGTTATATCAACTATTAAGACGCACATGCAAGGAGCCACACTCCATAATAATATTATCCTGGATAATAAAAGGTTGAGCAACCTCAAAATTAGCTTGGGTGTATAAGAGGTATTGCAAACCTGGCACCGGGAGAATAACCCACAAATATTCAAAAGACTATCTATTACGAATGTACAACAGTAATAACAAAAAGGTAGCGATATTATAACTTGTGAAAAACATCCTTGTTATAATAAAAGCGGACGTACTAGCGTCCACCTAAGAAACATGTTTAACATGATAAGCTAAACACCGCAACAAAAAGGCCAACACACGGCCGCGGTAAAAAAACAAATGTTCATATTACATAAAGGCCGCAAACAAAAATAGCCACATATGGCCATGGCATACAAAAAAGAAAAAAGATCTAAGTGTTCAATAAACAACAGCAAACCACATGCGGTCATGGCATGGAAATAAAACTAAAGGCAACAACGCTCAAGATGGGGGGTGGAAACAACACTTCCTAAGGCTTCATCTGTGTCTTCTTCAGCATAATCCTCAACGGAGAGAGGGGCCGCGGAAATACTAGCTTCACCCACCCAAGTCTGGGAAGACAGGGGCGCGAAGACTATCTCCATCATCAGTTGGCGAAGAGCCGCAGCATGTTTCTTGGGCCCCTCGGCACGAGCACGCACATTCAACAATGCGAAAGATAAGGAGGTCTCCCCGACGGCCGTTTTATCACCGGCATGATGAATGGGAATAGAAAGCTGCTCAATGCATGGTTGTAAGGAAGCAGCTTTTGGAAGTTCAGCGAGGGGTCCGTCCAGAAGAAAGCAATCAAGAACTTCATCCATCCCGGCATCCTTTTTGTATTTCAACAGATCCACCAAGAGGAAGTGTGCGTCTTCAAGGGCCTTAACCGCGTTAACATAATCTGCGTTGGCAACCTCCGGGTTATAAGCATCAACTACGGGAAGACTCCTCCCTGCAACCCCATGCTCATAACCGGCCTCTAAACCTTTTTGCATGCCAAAATCAACGGCCCGGCCCAAAGCATAACCAAGAATGCCCTGGTACTCTGAAGATTTCAAGCACTTAAGGAGAGCAAGTTATATTCCATGGGTCAGGAGCCACCTCCTTCCGGCCAAAAAAGTCAAGTAGGTGGGATAAAATTCCCCCTCCAGACGGCCGGAGACATCCATCACGTGTGCCTCAAGCTCGGCTACATGGTTGTACAGTTCCTGAGCCTGCTCTTCCTATTGAATTTCCATTTTCTCCTTGAAATCCTTAAAACCAACACGTAGAGAAGAAACCTGCAAAAGCAATAACGCTTGTACATATATATATATATATATATATATATATATATATATATATATATACATGTACATGCGGAATAAAAGGTGCGGACATACCTCAGAAGCAAGCCTATCACGCTCAGACGCCAATGAAGTAATCTTAGTCTCAGCCTCGATACAGGCCACCTGGGCATCATTCAGGGCGGACTCAAGATGAGTGGCACGGGAGTCAAGAAAGGAGATGTCATGGTCTTTCCGAGTAATGGTGATCTTAAGAGCTGACACCACCGCAGTCAAAGCAGACTTCTCCCCGGATAGTGAAGTAACTTGGTTACGGAGATGGACAACCTCTACGGTTTTAGCCTCCTTTTCCGCCAACTGAGACTTCAACCTGAGGATCTCCGAGTCTTTCTTCTCCAACAACTTACCACGTGCAGCATACTTAGCATTGATTTTTTCCTTAAGCTCCAACTCATGCTCCGCACGGGACCTCACCTCCGACCCAAGGCATATTTGCCATGCCGCCCCTACATTAAACTCCGTATATAATTGATCACAGTCCATGGAACGGAGAGCAGAGAACAAGGCGGGGGGAGCAACGCGGTCCACCAGGGTACGGCAGGAAAAGCCATCGTCCAACAACGAATCATTAGTAATGTTCCACCTAGGAACATACCAACGCTTCGCCTCGGAAGGATCTAGAGTAGCGAGCTCATAGAAAGAATCATCAGACCTTTCCGACTCCTCAAGCTGGGAAGGACCAGCCAGATTCGGATTAACATCCGCGGCGAGCTTGGCCTTGATGGAGGTTGTGGTGGCAGCGGCAGTATCTACCGGAGCACTCAAAGTGCTAAAGCTGTAAGAATAAACAAAAGATCAACGATTAGGAAAATGTGCGGAAATTTAGAAAGTACTTAAGGATACGTATACATACCTCCCCATAGTAGTGCGGATTTGGAGGCTCGCTTGGGCAGATAAATCCATAAAACTTTCACTTTCTTGAGGAGGAGTAACAGAGGGAGTAGCAGACTGTTCCCGGGCCAACAAACGAGAGTCTGCCGGCATAATCTGCTCCAAACCAGCAAGGGTTTTACCTCCGGTACCGGAAGCAAGGGAAGGGTGATCCATCCTCAACTTTTTAGCAAGGAGCACGTCGCTCTGCTTTGTCAGTCTTTTCTTCTTAATCTTTTTAGGTTGCTCCGTAACAACCTCCTCATCACCCTGCCTCACCATGGCCGTACCCTCACCCGGGTCTGCTAACTCCAGATAAGCATCCTCTTCAGCAACACTTTCCTGCTCTCTTTCAGTCGAAGCAGGGATCTCTGTGGCCGCAACAGAACCACTACCCCCAGCTGCAGGAATCACCAAGGGCATGAAGCAATGTCGGGTACTCTCTAGCAATGTCACCTGACCATCTCCCTTCTGAACCTCCACCGCCCAGACCTTCCGAGGGTCAGCAGTCTTGATAAAATCCAATAAGCCCATATCTGCAAAATAAACATCAAGTAATCAGGTTTTATAATATAAAAGTACAACTACTAAAAGGAAATAACACCCACCCATTCCGTCAGGACGCTCAAAAGCCGGATAAGAATTGTCATCAAAAGGATAGTACGGGCTCAAACCCACAAGGCATAAGAAGCACTCCGGATACCGGCGGAAAGGAGCCTTATGGCTTTCAAGAAGTTTAACGGTTTGCTCTTGACGAGCAGTAAGATGGGGAGTCAGGTCCTTTTCTAGGACACCTCCCATATATAAAGGGACGGAAATGGGAAATACGCAAGAGTCAACCCAGAAAAAGTGGCCCGCCCAATTTTTTATGAAATCCGGGGGTTTTGGAAAACAAGACGGAGCAGAAGTAGAACGTTTAGCAAAGGAAAATAACCCGTCACTAAACGTACGGGTGTAGAAAGCGCAGAAAACGGTCACTGAGGGGGAACGGTCGAGTACACGCGTCATAACTTCAAAATGGGACACCCGGGCCGCGCCAAAAGGCGATAATTGAGAAATATGCACACGGAAGTATTTAAGGACGGCCATAAAAAACTTTGTAAACGGAATCCTATAACCACAAACGTCAAAAATCCTAGTATATACGCCTACTTTACCGGTTGGGAACTGGGCAATAGTTTTATCACGCCCCGGAGCAGTGGGATGAACCTCAGCTGGAATATAAAAGCTTTCGCAAAATCTATCTACCATCTCTTGGGTCATAATAGAATACTTAGCAGAAAAATTAGCCATTTGGGAGTTCGAGTGAAGGGAAATGCTAACCTGAATTTTGAAAAACCCTAAAAAGGAAGAAAACGATGTGCGGACGTATGCTAAAGATGAAAAGCTTGAAGAAATCAACAATGGTGGAAAGTAGAGTTGTGGAAAAGGAAACAGTAAAAACACAAGGGGGTATTTATACCCTTGGTATATTTATACCTACCCACAGCCAGATGATGCCACGTGTAATCAACTCATATGATCAACGATTGAGTTTCGCCTAGGGAGCAGTTAAAACAGCTGTAAATACGTCACATCAGTCAGAAAATAAAAAGACAACGTCGGTCCACGTCACCTAAACGTCACCAACTTGATAAGGAAGCTTTGCGGAGAAGACATGTGACCGCAGAGAGCGGCAAACCATACTAATGAAACCGGAGTCTAGCATTGATCACCGCACGCAGGACATGGTCCGCAGGCAATATCATACTAGACTGGGGGGACTTGATGATGTATAGTAGGCATACCAAGCCTCCGGGCTTGGGCCACACTATCACTTGGGCTTCTGGGCCCAACTTAGCAGTCATGGGCCGAAACTAAACCCAATCCTGCATTGGTCACGGCCCGGACACAGCAAAACGGACGCGGACCTAACTATAGGATACTTCCGTCCACGGAAAGCACACGCGTCCGTACACACGGTTATTACGGAACCTTGCCCGACAAGGGACCCACTCTGGCCACTAACTAAACAAACGAAATATTAGGAAACCCTAATATTTCGTTCGCTTATAAAAAGGGACCTTCTGACACAATGAACGGTATGATTTTCTCACTCTACATACACATACTTTCTCTCTCTACATGTTTACTTACTCTCACGCCGGAGTCTAACCGTGGGGTCCGTCCTCACGGTAAGGCTAACGGTTTATTTGATTGTGCAGGAAATCATCACTTCTCTTGCTCTAGTACAAGATTTAACGCTCAAATCATTCGGGGACTCGACCCGACGTGTAATTTGAGTCCTATTCTAACCCCTACTCTAATTTTGTACTAACAGACGAGTTCTTGCATTAGGTCCGATGAGATGAATGATACAGTTAAGGAAGACACAGGTTCAACCCATTTAGTCACTGAATCCAAGATTAATTCGTCTCGAGTGAATTACTTCAAACAAACTACTCAAATGAAGGAAAAAAATCTCCGGACCATGAAACTCTTTCAGCTAGTAGTGAACAAGAATAAGAGAAAGTCTAAACTCCTGGGTGTAAAAAACACATCCTGGAAATTAAGATCATATCTAAAGCCCTGAAGTTGCTTTCTCAAATGGGGTCGTGATTTATAAAGGGTTTAACAGTATTTGATTGAGGTTTTCTATGGGTTTCTTTTTGTGAGTTGTCGTTTGCCGTTGGCGAGTGGTGTGCTTTTGCTGGTTTTATATTTGGTGGATGATTTTCATCTTTGTAGATGTCTCGCATTTTTATATTCTTACGCATGCGATTTCTAGTTTTAATATATTTGATATATCTTGTCTTTGATGTTTTACACATATAAAAATATATTTTATGTTTAATTTACGGATTTGAATAATTTGTGTATGATGGTATTCATAAATTGTGTATTGGTGTACTTGTTCTGGACTCTTGCATTGTTTTGATATAGTCTTATGGTAAAGTTTTTTATGCGTCTATAACGCAAGCAAAAACTCAATTTGAAGGGGTTAATAACATAAAATAGCAACAAACTTTTTGTGTTTGCTGAATTCGGTAGTTAAACTTTTATCTCTTATATGTTATTAATTCTTATTCATAATACGTATTATCCTTATTAAGTGACAACTTTTTTTCTCTAACATTTTGTGTATGTAAACGGATAAACATATATATAAGGTTTTCCTCTTCAGGTTACCCGAGGCAAAGTATTGTACTCACATGTACATATCCTAACAAAGGTATTGGAGTGACCGTTTTTGACTCTTTTCCTAAATCTTCTAAACGGGCACCTATCGATGTTTGTACCCAATGCCTCTTGTAATGAGGTCATGTGACCTTCCACCTGAACTATTTGGTGGTGGTTAACATTACTTAGACTATATTTATTCACAATCTCACACAACCCAATCTCTTATTAAAATATTATTTTCTTTTTTCTCCACCTATAAAACCAATACATACAACCAATCTATAAATTTTTACCATTTATCAACAACTCAACCTAACGTATAATATAAAATAATAAGTATGAAAAAGAAAAAAAAACAAATAGCCATTCATTGGTTGCCATGTGGCGGATTGGAGGTTGTCAATCTAGGTTGCCAAGTGAACCGGTTGTGAACACTTCTTTCTTTCTTTTGTGTGTTTGTAATATAATATTAGTTGTTTATGTACTTTCTATCCCCAACCAGTTGATTGAGATCATAAATAAACATGGTCTTATTCCTCATCCGTTTACCCGTACATAAAAAATGGTGTCACTTGACTACATTTTATGATACATGAAAAGAAACTCCAATAATTTAAACGGGAAAAAAAACTATTACTAAATTAGACAAACTTAACAAATTTGTTTTTATTTCATGACAATAGTTTTAATATTCGTACACGCATGTGGTTTAGACATTAAATTTTAATTAAGTCTTAATTTTGCTAGTGTTGTTACTTTTTTGTATTTGCACATTGAAGGTCTTAAATTTACCATTATTTCAGTAATTGTGAATGCGAAATTCTTTTGATTTAAGCGATTGTAACAGTTATAATAAATGTTTTTTACTGTATTAAACAAAGAATGTCAATCACCAAGTTTGCCAGTAACATTGTTGTGTGTTAATAATAATTTAGTCGTATTTAATATTAAAACCTATGTACGCATGTGATAAACTTATAAAATGGAATAACACTGAGTCTTTATTGACCGCATATTGTAAAAAAAATCCTGAATATTCTTACTTAAACTCATAAAGAGAAAAACATGGTTTGTTCTTACACGTATAACATCGTCTATTTGTTTATATACACAATAATTCGTGTTTTTTTTTTATATTAATAATCTTGTGCATATATATGTTGTATTTTTAAAACAACATATATGTTGTATTTTTAAAATATAAAGTCTAAAGATACAAAGTATAAGGGGTTATTTGTTTATTTTTTAAAGTTATTAAAAAACATAAAAACTTATAAATTTACACTTAACTTCATATTATTTATTTAAAATTCATCCACTAAAGTTTTATAAAATACAATTTTTTTAAGTTTTTGTTTTCACAAATTTGACACATATTTTTTTGTTTTTTCTTCTCCTTTTTTTAATTTTGACCGAACTAGATTCAGTTTTGACTTTTTAATCAATCAGATCGCACGATTTTGCCAACGTGTCAAAATCAAGCGTTCTGGTTCATCTATTTTTTTACATATAAGATCAAATCTGCATAGAAAACTCTGAAATAATGTAATTCTTTTATTATATAAACGATTTACCTTAAAAGTTTTTCAATTGTAAAAACCTACAAGGTTGAGAATATAAGTAGATTTAACTATGAAATTGAATTTATAATATAATTTTAGTTTATTTTATCAATGATTTTCATCTTACATAGCATATAGAAAACCTTAAGAGTTATTATACAAAGAAGTTACTAAAGTTTACCCAAAAGTTCACCTAACTTACTAAAGTTTCAATTTGTTCATACAAGTTACTCGTGTTCACAGATTTATTAATTAGGTCACTCGGCGTTTAAATAAGTTACACTAAGGGCACTTACAGGTTGGGTTACTGGGTGAAAGGGTTAATCTCATGCCACATGGGTTTTCCACCACCTTTTATTTATAAAACCCCTTTGACTAACACCTTTTCTTCATTATTCTTTTTCTATATCAAAATTGTATTTCATACATTTTATCCGTTTTATCAGTTTTACCCGTTTTTGCATGTTTTCTTTCAGTTTTTGCCGTTTTCATACGTTTTCACACGTTTTATACCTTTTTTCTAGTTTTATACGTTTTTTTAGTTTTTCTATGTCTATGAACGTTTTTATACGTTTTCATCTGTTTTGATCAATTTTATCCTTTTTTTTCGTTTTGACAATTTTCGTACGTTTTCGTACTTCTCATCCGATTTTTTCATTTTTACCCGTTTGTGTACGTTTTTTTTCGTTGTTGTCAGTTTTTATACGGTTTCATATGGGGGTGTTCACGGTCTTATATGAGAAAAAAATCGGTTTCATATAGGGGTGCTCACGATCCTATATAGGGGTGCTCACGGTCCTATATGAGAAAAAATCGGACAAAAACGGATAAAAATGAGCACCCCTATACGGTTTCTCTTTTATCCGGTTTATACGGTTCCATACCTTTTTATACATTTGTCTACGTTTTGGCCGATTTTTTCTTATATTTTTAACGTTTTTATGCATTTTTTAACCTTTTTTTTACGTTTTCTATATTTTGGTACGTTTTTATACGCTTATGAAAACGTATAAAAACGTAAAAAATCATT
The DNA here is from genome assembly GCA_026074375.1 of Tanacetum coccineum. Taxonomy (NCBI): domain Eukaryota; kingdom Viridiplantae; phylum Streptophyta; class Magnoliopsida; order Asterales; family Asteraceae; genus Tanacetum; species Tanacetum coccineum. Next base: position 28,811 of record BQNB010036729.1, on the reverse strand, counting down.
TCAAAGCATAAAAAAATGTATACAAATGCATAAAAACGTATGAAACCGTAAAAAGTACGGAAACGGAAGAAAAAAAGAGCCAAAAACGAAAAAAAAAACATACAAAACCGGATAAATACACATGAAAAGTCTAAACTTACCCAAACGTATCAAAAAACATTCTAAAACATGGAAACGAACGGAGAAAACCTAAAAAGAACGTACAAAACTGATAAAACTGATAAGAACGTATGAAAACGTAAGAGAAGTAAGAAAACGTACAAAAATTGAAGAAAAAATAAAAAAACGTACACAAACAATAAAAGCTGATAAAACAGATGAAAACGTACGAAACGTACAAAAACTGACTTTGGCAAACCACATGGATATATTTTGCACTTTACTCCAAATAAATTAAGTTTGACCGTTATTAAAAATGAATAAAAAATGATATTTCCACATAGATATTTACATGCTATTCTAAATTGTCATGGAGTTAGTAACGTAAACAACCGGTCACGCAAATATGAGTAACCTGAATGAAAAATTAAAACTTTAGTAATTTAGACGAACTTTCGGATAAACTTTAGGATAAACTTTAATAACTTCTTTGTATGATAGCTTATAATTTTGCCGTTCAAAAAAAAAAAAAAAAAAAAAAAACATCAAAATTGCAAAATAAGTTTCTAAAAACACAAAATTGGACAAATAAAACTGCACTACTTAGTCACGTCTGATTGGCTAATATAAGTTAAAACGAACTATTTTTGTCAAACATTGAATCTAATTAATTTAGGGGAAATGACACAAAAAGGTACTCAACTTAAAGATCATTTTCAATCAAATCATAATTTTTTCTTGTATAAAAAGGTACTCAACTTAATTTTTTGGCAAATTTAGGTATTTTCTTTAAATATTTAATAATCATCTGTTAAGTCTTACATTTCAAGTCCACCCGCTGCTACCACCACCACCAATCATCGACGCCACCACCAATTTAACAAGACCACCACCACACACGTACCACCAGGTATCGAAGGCGAGTATTGATATGAATTGTACGCCTATTAAGAAACAGATTTAAGTTGTAGTGCATGAGTTCTGGAATACTATCATGTATATGCGTAATGGTAGACCTTAGCAAACTTGGTAATTAATGTTTCAACAAACAAAGGTCAACATGCGAACAACAACGTTAAACCCAAATCGGAAAGTGTAGACACACACGCGTTAAAAATATTTGGATATTTAAGCTAATTAACAACGTAAATGAGGGGTTGGCTAAACTGACCGACACAAAACCAATGTAACGATGATTGATGGTGGTAGCGGCAGATGAACTTGAAATGTAAGACTTAACGGATGATCGTTAAATTTTTAACAAAAATACTCAAACTGGCAAAAAATTAAGTTGGGTGCATTTTTATGGAAAAAAAAAAGTGTGATACCTTGATTGGAAATGACACTTAAGTTGAGTACCTTTTTTGTCATTTGCCCATTAATTTATTTTAGAAAAATACGCATGACTTTGAAAGATGGGCTAACTCTTAATTAACTTTTATTATATAAAGCTATATTTGTATTAGTTTATATTTTTATTAGTTTATATAATCGAAATTAAGTTTGAAACTTTTAAAAATGGGCTAACTCTTAATTAACTTTTGTGAACTTAATTAAGTGTAAATTCTCAATTTTCATAATATTTAGTAAGTTTAAAATTTTTATAAGAAAAAATTACATGTTTCCTTCATGTGGTTACTCAAAATGACACTTGTCATCCTTATTCGATTTTTGGCAAGATAGATAATCCTTAGTTTTCAAACTACTTTCATTGATATATAAGGTCGCGGAGTATAATTTTTTGCGAATCGATTTTGAATGAATATTGAGTGGGAATGTGTCCGCGCGTTGTGGCGGGCTGACTTGTAAGCAAGCGTAATTTTGTTCGCAATGCGAAGATCTTTCCGCGCGTGTTTTCTAATCTGAATGAATCGGTAGAATTGTATTATATATTTGATAAATAAAATTTATTATATAAGAAAGTAGTAAATAGTTAGAAGTTGAGAGTACGTTTTGTAAATCTGTTTCTTTTTTTTATATTAGAGTTCAACATTTTTTATAAAAGTGTGTGTATGTCGGAAGCATTGGCCAATATTGGACTTGTTTTGTTCGCAATTGGAATATCTTTCTGCCGGTATTTTTTTTATCTGAATGAATCGATTGATATGTGCTATATATTTGATAAATAAAGTTTATTATCCAAAAAAGTCGTAAATAGTTAAAAGAGTAAATTGCATAAATCGTCCTTAAAGTTTGGTCAAATTGCATGTTTCGTCCTAAACGTTACGAAAGTGCAAGGATCGTCCATGTGGGAAACATTTGGTGCAAGTATCGTCCCTGTGGGGAAACCTTTAGGCAAACCTTTGGTGCAAGTATCGTCGTCCCTGCAGGGACGATACTTGCACCAAATGTTTCCCACATGGACGATCATTGCACTTTTGTAACGTTTGGGACGAAACATGCAATTTGGCCAAACTTTAAGGACGATTTGTGCAATTTACTCTAGTTAAAACTTAAAGGGTTATTCTGTAAATTTTTACAATTTTTTTTTTACTGTCGTTGGTTTTGGGCCAATTTTTTTTCTTCTTGTTTGGGCCTTTGTTGAACTGTTTGTTTAAAGCGGCGTTGTATGAGGTTAAAATTGAGTTTTTATATAACTTCAACTTCAATATCAACCCAATCTATACTATTATATAAAGCATTTATAATGTGGGTCCCATCAAAAATTAAGATAAGGAGGTGCAATCTTGACCATCAATCTTATTTTAGAAGATCACATCATAGAGTGACATGTGTCACTTCTTAATTAAAAAATCACTTTTATTTTTAATTTGACATATTTTTTTATCTATTTATTTTTTTTATGATATAATTTCACCGTATTTTTTAAAATTTCTTGATCTTTAATTCAACATCCATTTTGATATATTTTTATAAATTTTTAGCTTTTCACATTTTTAGTGAGTTTATTTTGAATTTTTTAACAACTTTAACTTTATTTGAATACAAACTCAATTCGTAAAAGATATATACTTTTGGAGACAATGTTTGATGGGTAAGAGAGTGTGTGAGTCTTTATACAAGCGAGAATGATGTTAATATGATGTTGCGGGAAAGCTACGAAAACCCAAACAAACGAATTCTCTAAGCGGGTAGGGAATTGCGAAGTGAGTTGGGTTAGCAATTTTTATCGCCGCCGCTATGCGCGGGTATCCAACTAGTCCTATTAAAAGAAAAAACACTGTGCCAGCCCAAACATTGTAACCCTAAAACATTTTGAGTATAAGATACTCACTTATATGTTCCCCTAAACATACGCCTCCCACAAACTTTTATCTCTCAACTATCACAACTACAAATCACAGTCACCTACTTTTCTTGATATAGAGAACCACACGTGATATTTTCACAATTATTTCACTCATTCGCTTATTCTCTCTTGTAGTCACCGAATTCATTTTTATTTAGCCACACACTACTAACTTTTGAATAACAAATTTTTTTTCTTTATTATCATGTTCGAGCACGAATTTCCTTGACAGAAAAAAAATACTTGTTTTCTTTGTTGGCTTCAAGAATTTTTTTTTCTATTATCTAGAAGCTATGATATGTTAACGTGGGGGAAAAAAAGAGGAGGAAAAACATTATACACACGAAAAAAGGGATTGGGCCAAATAGGTGTTGGGCTGAAACAACTGGGTTTGTAGATGAACAGTAGATTTCGGCGTCAAAACGACGTCGTTCCTTGCCTAAATTGAGTATATTTATAATACATATTTTGATTGTGTAACGAGGATAAGAACTGTTCGTGTAATAAAAACTATAGATTGTTAAACAGCTGATCCCAATTTTTTAATATATGGATCATCGATGCAATTAGTTTGAACATTAGGTATCAAAGTAAAATTGAATAGAGTGGTAAGTGTAACTTTGGGTAAACCATATGGACGAAAAGACGTAAAATGTTTCTTATTTATTTTTGAATTTTTATATATAAACTTAATAATGAGATGGTAGATTTGTAAAGACTAAAAACCCTTTTTTGCAAATACATCATAGACTAGTTTTGACTTAATGAATTCACGTGATTTTTGGGGCAAAAATAACACACAACTAGGGTTTCAATGGCAGAGCTTGCCCATGATACGATTGAGCGGATATTGATAGCATCGGACGTGAAGGATCTCATCCGATTCAAGTGCGTGTGTAAGTCATGGAATGCTTTAATATCCGACCCTTGTTTTATTGAATCCCATATGCACCATAGTTACAACAAAGATGTCAACAATAAAAATGGATTTAGACATAGGCTGTGTTTGGCGAAACGTAGCAGTAGCAGTAGCGGAAAGCAGTAGCAGTAAGCAGCAAGCAGTAGCAGTAAGCAGCAGCAGTTAGCAGTAGCTGTTTGTTAAATAAAAGTGTTTGGTAACGTAGTTGTAGCGGTAATTATAAATGTTAAATGACTAATAAAGACACATACACATTAACATAAAAATTATTTAAATAATTAAAGGGGGGCATATATGTCATTTGAGAGCCAAACGCTAGCGGCTAGATCTAAATGCTTCTTGATGAAGCGTTTTGGATAGGAGCGGTTCCACAAAATTCAACCGCTAGTTGCTCGTTGCCAAACAAGCATTATATTTAAACCGCTAGCCGCTTGTCGCTAGTTGCTCCAAAACGCTCTCAAACGCTTGATACCAAACATACCCATAGAAGAATAGTTATGGCTAGGCTTGGTTGTGGCTATTTTGATGATAATACCTTACGTTGTTATGAAGTTGATGACAATCATTTTAACGTCCATAGTTGTCACCTTATTGGTTCTTCGAATGGCCTCATATGTATCTCTCCTTTCTATAAAGTTATAGTATCCAATCCCATGACAAGAGAAGTGAAATATTTGAGGAATCCGGAAATTCCTTATATTATATCGTTATGTTGGGGTTTTGGTTATGATTCATCTACGGGTGATTACAAGGTTATACTAGGGTTTAGGAGAGGTGACAATCTCACATGTTTTCAAGTGTTAAGTTTGAAATCAGATGTTTGGAAAGTCGTTGGAGATGTGAAGTATACATGTATTAGCAGGGTTGGTACCTTATGCAATGGGGCGCTACATTGGTTTATGTATGATCGGAACGAAAAGAAAGTCATTCCTTCATTCAATTTATCTAAAGAGAAATTTAAAGAAATCCCACAACCTGATTGTTGATACAAAAGTTAGGTTGGGTCTAGTTTGATCCGAATAGGTGGCTATTCGGGTATAGAGTGCCTCGTTCTTGTACCAAGTAAATTCGTTGAAAGACCCTACACAAGAAAATAAACACCGTTAACCTTATCGTGGGAGCGGATCCCACGATTAGACTCCGGCGTGAGAGTAAGTATGTGATTTTAAGAGTAATTGAGTGTAATTAGGGTTTGTTAGATACTTGTATTGATGCTAATTACGCTCCTTTTATAGACTGAATACCTCTTAGGGTTTCCGTATCTTTCGGCCCAAGATGCGGCCGATATTGTAGGGATTCGTAATTATCCTACATGATTTAAATAAATAAAGGAAATCTTCTTATTTAATTAGATTATCATTTCCTAAAGATAGCTTGTAGATATGCTGCGGTCACGGTCATTTGTACCTCTAGCCGCGACCCGTAGGTCCAGGAGGCCGTGACCGCGAGTCATGGGCCGCGGGCCCATTATCAGCTACTGTCTATTAGTATGAGTGGGCCCGGTCAGTCCATACTATATGTCATCATGTCCCCCCAGTCTAAGAGATGTGGTCGTGGTCAGGACCATGGTCACGGTTGCCAGACTTTCAAACCACTTTAAGAATGCAAAACCGTCAAACGCTATAGGTGGGGCCCGGTAGCAGAAAAACAGGACACATGAATCGAGAAACGGCTAAAACATCTGATTGATAGGACAAGTGGGCCCCCAAGATGTGTCACCTTCCTTGTAATCCCTAACCGTCCAAAGGATAAGTGGGGACACGTGTCAAACATCCATCTGTACACAAATGTTTATACAAACTTTGAATCTAAACCTCCATTTTCACACATACAGCCGCATACGTTACCTATTCCCACGGAATCGCATCACGCCAGGTTAGTACACAGCGCCATTTTATAAAACTGGTTAGGGATGGATAGGGATACCATACAACTTGAAGCCGCCGTATCAACTATCTCCCAGGAATATCTGCTAGAGTTTACCAGTGAGTACGGTATATCAGAGGATCTGCATCCGGAACTTCCTGCTCCAGGAGACAGGATCGTGGACTCTCCGGAGGACAAAATCGGTGTATACACAAAAAAAATTAAGTTTGCTAATTTTCGTATCCCTATATCGCAATTTCTCTTCGATATCCTCGGGTATTATCAAATTTATTTGTCACAACTATCAGTTATAGGCGCGTCAAAAGTAAGTCATTTCCAAATCAATTGTCGCGTCTTAAACGTAATTCCATCCGTAATTCTGTTCCGTGTGTTTTACATTCTGTCCTTTAATTCCGGGTGGATGTCCTTTAGAAAACGCCCAGGAAAAAACACCCCTCAATGCTATACTAAGCCCTTAGATTCCCTAAAAAACTGGAACAACCGATTCTTTTGGGTGGATGAGAGAGTATTTCCTATCGTCGTTGACTGGCGTGAAAGTGCTCCAAAGGATGAGAAGCTAGTTGAGGGCTCTTATTCCGTAGAAGAGGTAGCGAGGTTGGACACACGCCGTACCCCAATCCAAAAACAGCCAGAAGCCCTGCTATGTCTAGTAGGATTGAGCCGAAGATACTACCTCGGAGACGATGTGTATCCCACATTCTTGTATGACGATGGCCGGGGTGGGTGTTTTATATACGTTCCTTGAGTTACTTGTATATGTAAAAAGATATGCTAATAGCACGTGTTTGATTGCAGAGATGGATTTGTTCAATTTGATTAGTGCCCCCAATCCTACCAAAATAAAGACCGGCACCCGTTCTCGTGCTGCTCATGAGGTGCCGCTGCTGACAGTCACCGCAAACCGGGTGATAGATATGGAAGAGTCGTCCGCAGCCACAGAGTCTTCCGAGACACCATCCACCATAGAGAGGTCGCCCCTGGAGTTCGCTAATGAAAACCCCTCGCAACAAATTAATAAGGGTGACGGAACAGAAGACCAAGTCTTGGAGACAGGGGCCTCCGAAGTTCCTCCTACTGGACATGTGTCGACCACGGAGGTCGCTCCAAATATTGTCATGGAGGAGGAAGATGCCGCCGATGTACCTCTTGTGAGCAAAAGGCGCCGCAAGAGGGTGAATGATGGGGCGAATGCGAACGCCCCGCCGAAGGTATTGAGGAAATATTTTGATGTCTCCCGCCCAGCACAGAGTACCTTCAAAGGAAAATCCCTTGCTTCAACGGGATTGGAGGCGGGCTACACTTTGTCTGCACCTGCCTCGCAGGAGATTCCTGCTGGTACTATTGATCTGGACCCGTTATCTTTCGCGGAGCCACAGGCAGCCCCGGCATGAGATATTGTTGAGTAAGTGATTCGTTCCACAATCTCTTTGAAGTATGCTAACAAAGTAGTTTCCCTTCGCTTCATTTTTTTATTGTGTATGCTAACAGTTCATATGTTTCTCGTCCTTAATGCAGGTCTTCTAAGGGAGCGACCGTCGCGGGGATTTAGATTCTGAGAAGTCTTCCTCGTTTACATCCTTTGCTGGGTCTCCAGGCGGTATATATCAGCCGTGATGGGGCATAACCAACAGCTGCCGCTTTGACACCCCGAGTGCATGCCAGGACGCAGTGGATCATATGGTGCCGCCAGGGTATTTTTCGGATCTGCGCCACTTGCCCAATGAGGAATTCTTAAACCAGTACAACGTAAATCTAGCACGGCAAGTGGCTATGGGTTCCCAGCTACGGTTAAGGTTTGAATAAGAGATCCGACTGCTGAAGAAAGCCAAATAAAAGGTAGCCAAGTGAGATCAGAGAATCCATGCGCGAGTGGAGGAGATAAAGAAACTGGATCAGGAAATGCAGGGCCTCCGTAATCAAACCAGGAATCTAGAGACCCTGCTGGAGGCCGAGGTTGACATAAAGAAGGCCGCGGAGGCTAATAGTTCAGAATTAACCAGAGAGTTAGAAAGCCTCCGCGCTAAATTTATAAACCTTCAAGTAAATAACAATAAAATGTTTCAGCAGGTGTCTACCCTTCAAGCTCGGGTTACGGGTGAGGAACAAATAAAGGTTGCTTTTGAAGAGTTTAAGAAGCGTGAGGATGACAAAGTGGAGAGGCGCTGTGCGGAAATGGATGCACGTCTGGATGCGCTGAGCATAGACTTTGAAGAGGAGTTGTATCCTCACATGCTTACAGCCATCGCAGGCAGCCGATGGGTTATCAGACACGGTCTACACCTAGCCGTAATGAAATGTGAGGAGTCCACCGACTTGAGGCAGGCGTTTGCGAATGTCGTGTCCGCTGGGATTGCTAAAGGCATGAGCGAGGGACTTAAACATGGGGTGGAGCATGGGAAGGCCTAGTTGGATTTAGAGGTGATTGAGGCGTACGACCCTGAGGTCGACACCAAATATGTTGCGGCATATGCCCTAAAAGACTTGAAATATCCTCTGATTGATCATCTGGAGAAACTTAAGGACGCCCCCACAGATTTGATTATGACGTCCTTACACTTAGAGAGTGATGTTACGGAAGAAACTCCTCAGTGGATCCGCGAGCTCCGTCCTAGTTCCTACCAGCTAAAGATTCCTGTGTATCATGAGGTACGTAATCCCAGAGATCCATGGGCTGTTAAAGAAGAAATGCTGTTGGAAGACGCCATTACGGCAAACATAAGTCGTGCTGAGAAGAAGAAGAAGTGTTGGGTTGTATGTCGCACTCATAGGATCGGGTCCGCGCATCACCCTAAGTTTGACGGGATTCCGGTGTCAGTACCTAATGTTGCTCCTCAGGGTCTTGCTATTCTGTTGACAGATGTTGCTACACGAACAGAGACAACTGGAGATGAGGCATCCCCCCTGTTGATTAGATCCAAGTCTCTGCCGCCCATGTACAATTTGGATTGGCCTTAAGCCGTAGTGCCGCCTGTGGCACTTTGATATTTATTTTCTTTTAATGTAACATTCCCTTGGATGTCCGTAGGCAACATTTTTTATCTAAGTGGATAATTTTAATTATCATTGATGTATATATATGGCACGTTTAGTGACTTACGTGCTCCCTGTGAGTCTTTCTTTATGCGCCTAACGTCTCTGGTACACAGATTAAAGATACAAAATCCGTGGCCATTGGGGTTGCAACCCTCTTATACGGCAAGCAATTATTAGGGTACTTATCCTATAAACATCCGAAGATAATCACAATATCATGCATTCATGGAATGACCGTAACATGGAAAATTTTCAAAGTAGAGAAATCGCAGGGCTAGCTATGCCATGTTGAGTTTTATTAATACCTTAAGAACAAAAGGTTAAAAGATACATGGATTACTTTTATTAGTGGTCCTAACGACAATGAGGGTTCATCCATGCATGTTCTGCAGCCTAGAGGTAGCATTTCTTCAAATTGGCAACGTTCCATGTCTGCGGTGGGTCCGCGCCTGCCATAGTCCTTAGCTTATATGCTCCATCTCCTAGTGCTTCTGTGACCTCGTAAGGACCTTCCCACTTTGGTCCAAGATTTCCACCAGATGCCGCATGACTTGCGTCATTGCTGTGATAAACAAAGTCTCTAGGTCTAAAAGCAACACCGAGGACCCTGCCATTGTAATACTTTGTCATCTTCATTTTGGCCTTGGCCTCACAGATTGCTTTTGATATGTGAGAAATCACATATCCTTTCTATATCAAAAATGGCCTTTAAATGATCAAAATGTGCAAAAATATGCTTGTATTTGTGTATTTTCTTGTTTGTGAATGTGTAGGTACGGATAATGCAAAAATCATAAGAAAATGGTCAAATACGGACACGGGAACGGATAGAGTGCACAAGAACCAGAAGTTTCTAGCAAAAGGTCATCAAAAGTCAACCCTTGGTCAATAATGGTCAACCCTCAAAATACCCAAAGGAGCCTTAATGTTAAACCAAATTCACAAAAATAGTCCCTAAACCCTAACACCGTTATCTCCTTTTTATTAAAGAGATAACGGTCGTTATCCCTTTATAATAAAACCATTTCACCAAGCCCGTATAACCGGCCCAATCCTTTATTATAAAACCCGGGCCCAAGTCAACACCCCACACTCCCGGGTCAACCATAAGTTATAAAAAGAAAAGAGACAGAGCGCGGGAAATTCCGTTTTTACTGTTCATCGTCGTTCTCACCAATTACCCTGCTAAAACAAAGGGTAAATCTCAATTAATGACGTGGTTATAAGATTCGAGTGCTATGCTACATGTCAGCAAAAGGAAACGTCACCAAAGCCTCTGATTGGTCAAGATATGCAAAGAGAATGATACACGCGGGCTTACAAGAAACACACAAGGAATGAAAAATTACACTAAATCCTTTGTTAAAGAAGCACAAAGCCTCTGACACACGGATTGCCACGCTGGCAATCCGTGTGCTCACTTAATGATCCAACGGTGAAGATTGAAGAGCCAATGATTGCAAGGAATGAAGGGTGTGGATCAAGAGGAGCGTGTGCAGAGGCCTGGAAGCTTCTTCTCAAGCCTATAAATAAAGGGGCACCCTCACTCACAAGGATATCTAGGAGTAGTGATAAAGAGTAGCTTTTAGAATTAGCTTATGTAATTTTCAAATCGTTTTTAGCTTATAGATTTCTACTTAATGTAACATTCTCTTAAGTTTGTAATCAATTTCATATTAGTAATAAAAGTTTGTTTTTCTTATTGATCAATTGTCACTTTAAGTTTTCCTTAAATCTAAAACTGTTTGATTAAGCTGTCTTTTGTTCACATAAGCTCATAGGCTCTTATCTACTTTTAGGCTGGCTAATAGCTCAACTAAGCTCTCAAAAGCTTAGTTGAGCTTATTGACACTTAATTCCACAATCAAAATTACCAAAGCTATTTAATGGAAGGGAAGTCAATCATGGAAGGACTTCCAGGACCTCACCAGCTTATCTAAAGATAAGATGGGGCTTGTTGATAGATCATTTGATCTTAATCTTAGCCTTGTTTAGAGCAAAGGCTCCTATAAGTTTCTTCTTTACATTCTAGCTTAAATTTGTACTATTAGCTTTAATCTTCTTCACCTGCTTATTGTATGCTTATTTGTAGTTTAGATCTACTTATTACTGCTTATTTTAGTCATCTAATGCTTAATATGTTCTTTAGTTAGCTTAGATTTTAATTTGCTTGCTATTTTATAAAACCTGTCAAAAAACCAAAAAAATATAGCATAATTAGTTAGCTGAAAATTCTGGCTTGATTAGTAGTTTAAATCTGTTAAGTAGTTGTGTTAAAAGCTTGTTATAATCTGGTATCTTATTTTCTAACTTTAAAACTCAAATCTATAAGCTAAATATCAGTTTGACATAATTAAAGGGGTGTTTGTGACAAGCAGTACTAACTAAGGTTAGTACTGCTTAAGTCCATTTGACCTTTTGAATTCAGTTTAAACTTAAATTTTAAGTTTATAGGTTCTGGTTTTTTTAGTTTTGGTAGCTTAATTCAGTTAAAATCATGTTAGTAGGTAGTTAGTAGAATCTCTTAGTATAGGCTTAGTTAAAATAGCATTATAAACTCTAGTTAGTTTTAGCTAAATTGGTAGTTTAATTTGTATTCACTTTGGTGTTTTTGGTAGTATAGAATCAAATATTGTTGTCTGCATTTTTGGATTTGAGTTTTGGAAACTTAAGTGTCATATGCATCAGATAAGGAAAACAGACAAAAAGCTATTTTCAAGTTCAAAATTCAGAGGGTAAATTTAGTCATTAGGTTTTAATTTTTAAAATACAAATAGTTTATAGATCATAGTCAATCTATTTGAACTTATTTTATAAAATCCTGCTTATTTACACATCTGTTTTTAAGCTCAAATATAGCACTTTGTCTTTTTGAAAGCTAAAAATCCAATCAGCATGTTCTGAGTGTTTCAGCTGTTTTCAACCAACTTTTTCATTGAGCTCCTGATTTTCAAACTTTGTTTTAAAAGCTGTTTCAAGTAGCTTTTAGGTCTATGTTTAAATAGGTGTAAGGCTTATTTCCATAAGGATCCGTTTGTGTGCTTAAAAATAAGCACAAAAGTGCCTGTTGTCTGTTTTGGTATGCTAAGTCACCAAAATGCTTATTGGATTATTTCAGCTTATGGACGGTTCTTTTAGCTTATTTTTGGTTCACATTTGCTTATTAGGTTAGTTCTAGGATAGTTTTAGCTTATTTAGTTTTAGTTTTGAGCTTAATCAGTTTTCTAACTAGCTTAGTATAAGTAAAAGCCATATCTCTTTTTATCATAATCTGTTATCTTATAAGCTCTTTTCCAGCTTATTTTTAAGTTAAAAAAAAGTTTGTTTTCACAAAAGTTGCTTATTTTCAAGAGTTTTAAAAAGTTATAAAAAATAGCAAAAACAAAAACATTTGGGATAGTAGGAAGCCCCGGGTGAGCAAGGCTCGAACCCGGGACCTCTACCACCATCAACCAAGCATTTTAACCCAACACACACAACCATTGTATTACAATAGCTCATCCGATAGACTATTCATTTAGTTAAAACTTATACACATTTTGAGCTCTTTTGTATAATAAGCTGTTTTGGCTTATTTCAGAGCTTATTCGATAAGCTGTTTTCACGAGCGTATTTTTCCTAGATTCCTCACCATTCAAGCTATTTTTGTAATTTTTCTAGTTTTTTTTATAAATAGTTTAGTATTTTTTTATATTTAATTTTCATTAAAATCGTTTTTAATTCATAAAAAATTATAAAAAAAGTCAAAAAAATATAATTCTTTTTAAAAAAATTTCTCTTAGCATTTAGAACCTAGAAAAATTAGATTTGCTTTCGTAGGGTTTAAATTGCAAAATTTTTATTTTTAAAGAACGAGATTGAATCCCGTTCATATTTTTAGTGTTTTTTAAGCTTAAAACTCTCTCGTTTTTTGTGTAGTTTTCTTTGATTTAGCTTTTTAGTCAATTAAAACTTATAAAAACCAATAAGATCAATTTAGGACTTAATTTTGATAAATTAGGTTTTTTAGGTCCCTTTTAGGATTCTCGATTTGCATTTTTAGTTAAAATTTAATTTACCGTTATTAAAGTTAGGTTTAATTGTCCCTTAATTTGCTCTCTATTAGGATTTTAGAAAACAAATCTTCTTCGAACCAATTCAAGTCATTGTCCAAATAACAAACGAGGTCTCAATTTCATAAGTCTTTGGGAAAACGACCCGGTAATCACTTACCGGTTTCTTACGTAGAATATTTTCGTGTGCTTTTTCTTACTACCTTTGTCCTCAAGGGTAGTTTAGGAATTTTCTATACTTCGGATATTATACGTATATACTATTGACTAGATCAGCTGCGCACTCTCGCTTTTCTTCCAGTAGATCCAAATTTAGCCGTAGCTCTTCATCATTATGTATGGTGTTTACTGCCGCGGTGCGGTAGGTGGGCATTTTGATTTTCGCAGGTATGACGGCTTCCGTCTCATATGTCAGGGAAAAATGTGTATCACCATGACTTGACTTAATCATCGTGCGATGGGCCCACAGGACATGAGGGAGTTCCTCTACCCAATTCTTGTTTCCTTCGCCCAGGCGTGCCTTGATTCCTTCACCCAAGCTTCGGTTTGCCCTCTCTACAAGTCCATTAGACTGCGGGTGTTTCACTAAGGTAAATCGCTGTGTGATATTCAATTTGTCACACCAATCCTTAAATGGGTTGTCGCTGAACTGCTTGTCGTTTTCCAAGATTATTTCTCCTGGGAGACCGAAGCGGCATACGATGTTGTCCCACATGAATTTTTTCACCTGATTTCCTGTTATTGTCGCCACGGCTTTTGCTTTTATCCATTTCGTGAAATAATCCATTGCGACTATTAAAAATTTGAATTTACCTGATCCTTTTGGGAAAGGACCAGCTATATAAATTCCCCACTTATAGAACGACCACGGGGCCGTGATTGGGGTTAGCGGATGTTGAGGGTTTCTTGGCACGGGACGATGTATTTGACAATCGTTGCATGTACGTATCATTTCTCGTGTGTCCCGGTGCATTGTTGGCCAATAATATCCCAGCCGCATAGCTTTGGGTACTACCGATCGCGGTCCTGCGTGCATACTGCACGACCCCTCATGGATTTCTCGGATCACATAATTCGCTTGAAGTGGTCCGACACATCGTAGCCATGGTTTCAGAAATGACCGCTTGTAGAGAATCCCTTCCAACAGTTCGTATTGTCTGGCCTTTATGCGGAGCTTGCTTGCCTCCTTTCTATCACCAGGAAGAGTCCCATCTTTCAAGTACTCTATTATCGGGGTCATCCATGTTGTTCCCTCTTCTTCCACTATCGTGGCTACTTCTTCCTTGTGTATGGATTTTTCTTTGAGTATCTCAACCAAGACCTGTTTAGATAAATGTGCAAAGCTGGTTGACGTAATTTTGCTCAGGGCATCTGCTTTCTTATTTTTGCTTCGTGGTACTTGGCTTATAGAAAAGCTAGCGAAGCCGCTAACCAGGCTTTTGACCTTCTCTAGGTATTTGATCATATTTTGTTCTTTAGCGACGTATGCCCCTAGGGCCTGGTTTGCTACCAACTTAGAGTCTACACTTACGCGCACATTGCGTACTCCCATCTGCGTTACAATCCGGAGGCCCGCTATCAGTGCCTCATACTCTGCTTCGTTGTTAGAGTCTGTAAACTGAAATCTTAGCACGTAGGTGAACTCCGTTCCTTTCGGGCTTGTTAGTATTAACCCGTCCCCGGATCTATCTATACATGATGATCCATCCGTGAATAGCGTCCACGGCTCTTGCGGAATATCCGTCGCCAGTTTTTCTGGCAAGTTCTCATTCGGTTTTTCTACGAGGAAATCTGCTAGGATCTGTCCTTTCACAGACGTCCTTGGCCGGTAGGTGATATTGTGTTCTCCTAGCATGATGCTCCATTTTTGTAATCTTCCTGCCACGTCAGGACGCGACATTGTCTGCTTGATGGGTTGGTCAGTAATAACTGCAATGGGATGCGCTTGGAAATACCTCCGCAATCTTTTAGCGGTGAAAACCAATGATAGGACTAACTTTTCCATTGAGGAATAGTTTAGTTCGGGACCCTGTAAAGCGCGGCTTACGAAGTAGACTGGCGTCTGAACCGTGTCTCTTTCGGTCATCAAGACCGCGCTAATAGCTCCATGAGAGGCGGCCAAGTATACAATCAATTCTTCCTTAGGTTTTGGTGCTACCAGCAGGGGTAACTCCGACAAGTGATGCTTTAGCTGCGTGAAGGCTTGTTCCGCTTCTGGAGTCCAATGGAAGTCACTCTTTTTAATGCACTTCTTCAAGGTTTTGAATAGTGGCAAGGACTTTTCCGCTGACTTGGAGAGGAACCTGTTGAGACTAGCTAACTTCCTATTAAGGCTTTGGACCTCTTTGATTATCCGTGGGGAAGGGAGTTGTAGCACAGCTTCTGTTTTATCAGGGAACGGTTTTATTCCTTCCGGGCTAATCATGTACCCCAAGAACATTCCTTCTCTTGCCCCAAACGTACATTTTTTGGGGTTGAGCTTCATGTTGATTCTTCAAACGTCTGAAACGTTTCATTAATGTCTCTTATCATCTCCTCTTCCTTGTGGATTTTAATAACTAAGTCATCAACATATACTTCTATGTTCCGACCAACTTGGCTATCGAAAGCTTTGTCTACCAGTCGCTGGTATGTGGCGCCAGCGTTCTTGAGGCCGAAGGGCATTTTTGTATAGCAATATACACCTTGGCTAGTATGGAAGGCCGTTTTTTCTTCGTTTGACTCCGCCATCTGTATCTGGTGATAGCCCTTGTAAGTGTACAAGAAACACTTAAAGGGGTAGCCATAGAGAGATTCGACTTTCTAGTCTATTTCAGGAAGGGGGTAATAATCATGCGGACAGGCCTTGTTTAAGTCCGTGAAATTTACGCACATTCTCCAGCTACCGTCATGCTTTTTTTACCATGGCTGGATTAGACAGCCAGTCGTGATAATAAACTTCTCTCATGATACCCGCTTCTACTAGTTTCTGCACCTCCGCTTGGATCGCCTTTGAATGTTCCGGGGCCTGCCCCCTTTTTTTCTGTCGAACAGGCGAATATCCTTATTGGATATTAAGTCGATGTTCAGCTACTGATCGTGGTACTCTTGTCATGTCAGACGGTTGCCACGCAAATATATCCAAGTTTTTCTTTAGGAGCGAGCACAGTTCCGTCCGTCCTTCTGTGGATAGCGTTCCTCCGATTGCAACCTCCTGATAGGGAAAGTTTGGATGTAGAGCTATTTTGAAATTTTTAGGGCGAACTTCGGCTTCTTTGGGTACCTCCTTAGATGATGTGATCACTGTTGTACACTCAGCGGGTATCAAGATAGTACTACGGATAGTGACTATTCCTCCGTTGGTGGGGAACTTAAGCATCCCATGAGCCGTAGATGATACTGCTTGGATTTCCTGTATTTCAGGTCTTTCAATGATACCGTTGTACGGCGATAGTGACCTCACGATCATGAAATTCATCCATTCTTTTGTAGAGTGGTCTGCTTCCCCTATTGTTACCAAGAGCCTAAGTTGTCCCAGTAGCCATATGGTTTCTCCACTAAACCCGGTTAGCGATGTTGTTGCCGGGACCATTTGGTTCTTGATTTCCAGCCGGAGCTGGTTGAAGCAGTGTTCATAGAGTACTTCCGTAGAGGAACCTCCATCTATGTACATACGGTGGATCATGTGTCCACTAATTTCTGCTTCTATGACAAGCGGACCTTCGGTCCCATCGCTGTTAGCCAGTGGTGGGAACGTAATTTCGTTGCCACGGGCAAAGCTTTGGGTCAATTTTTACCTTGTCATTCTCTGCCACAGTTGTATCATATAAATTGCTAGGGATTTGTCTTTAGCCGGGGCTTCCTTCTTTCCATTCTTTGTTTGATCTCGACCCTGCTTAAATTATTTTATCAAGTGCGAGAGCTTCCCTGCTCGCACCAATTCTTTAATCTGCTTCTTTAACTGCATGCACTCGTCCGTGCTATGCCCTTTATCATTGTGTAAATCGCAAAACTTGTTGCTGCTTCTTTTTCTGCCAAGGTTACCATGGGCGGTGGTGGTTTGAACTTTCCTGCTTCAGCCGCGAGGATTTCTTTGGGCGTTCTGGTAAGGGGGGTAAACTTGTTAGACCCCCGTCCTTCCCTTGACTGACCTCGGAAGTCAGATCTTCGCTCGGAGGCGTGCCGTTTGGACTGATCTTGTGATTTTCACGGCAAGTGACCTTTCTTCTTGGAAGCGGCCGCAGCTTCTCCTTGTATAAAGGCAGTGGTGACTGTCATCATTTCTTCCATGATCTTTGGAACGTGTTCGTTGAGACGCTTTGTTAGTTCGGGGTTGTTGACCCCATGCATGAATCCGGAGATCCGCATGCATTCGGGGGCTCCCTTCATGCGCCCGGTTTCAACTTTGAACCGTTCCATGAAATCCTCAATGGTCTCCCCGTCCCTCTGCTTAATGTTGTGAATCTCCACTGGATCTTTTACATACTTCTTTTGCTGCATGAAATATGCTACGAAGGCCGCTTTAAGACCCTTCTTCTGGAGGTAGTTCATCAAACCAGACCCTCGCAACCCCTATTAAGGTATAATTGAACATGTGACACCATGTAGGCATCGCCCAACGTTCCACCTGTGCCGCGGCTTGGAATATTTTCAAGTGGTCTTTGGGGTCTCCGGTTCCGTCATAAGTTTTCACATTGTTGGGCATGAGCGTCTTCCGCGAACTTTTGAAGTTGCGGATTCGCGGCGTGAACGGATCAACGTCCTCGCAGGTCTAAGGTACGGCCAAATCGTCTTCATCTACCAGGTTGCGCCTTTTCGTTCTTGACTTCCAGTGTCCTCCGTTACTGGTGCTGCTTTCTGATGATGGGGATTCACTTTCCCTCTATCTTTTTACGCTGTGGAATCGGTCTTTGTCAC
Source organism: Tanacetum coccineum (assembly GCA_026074375.1). Classification (NCBI taxonomy): domain Eukaryota; kingdom Viridiplantae; phylum Streptophyta; class Magnoliopsida; order Asterales; family Asteraceae; genus Tanacetum; species Tanacetum coccineum. The sequence goes on along the minus strand of BQNB010036729.1, from coordinate 10,675 downwards.
AAGATCGATCTCTATACCTGGTCCTGGTCCCCCGAGAGTAAGTATCGCTATACGATTCTTCGATGCCACGGAAGCGGTCTTTAATTCGAGGATGTTCCTGATTGAGGGAATGACCTCTACTGTGAGAGGGGTCTCTCGAGTTTGTCCCGTTTGGCCCGGATTTCGTTGCACTTGGTGAGTAGGTATCACTGAGTCTCTCGTGCATGCTTTTCCTTCGGTGGCTCAAACGGTTAAATACGTTCTTGTCATCGCGTTTCTTGCGACCGCGTGTCCGGGATATCCCAGGGTGGAATCTTGTAGGCGAGTTATCCGCCCTTGAGTTTAAGGAGTTCTCCCTTTCTCTTCGGGTTTTCTTAAGGTTTTCTCTAAAATTTAGTTTGGTTTGGACTTCTTTTCACTTGTCACGCCATGCCTTCTCCATAATGATCGGCAGGATGTCTTCATAGTGTTCTTCGCAGAAGTCCTGGATGTTCACCCTGGATGCGGCGTCTGGCGCCTTTTCATTGTTTGCATTTTTCGTGACAGTGGTCACAATGGGAGTTGCATTAGCCATTGCGCTCATTCTGATAAGAGTAATTCCTAGTGTTCGGTCCCACGGATGGCGCCAACTTGTTGATACAAAAGTTAGGTTGGGTCTAGTTTGATCCGAATAAGTGGCTATTCGGGTATAGAGTGCCTCGTTCTTGTACAAAGTGAATTCGTTGAAGGACCCTGCACAAGGAAATAAACACCGTTAACCTTATCGTGGGAGCGGATCCCACGATTAGACTCCGGCGTGAGAGTAAGTATGTGATTTTGAGAGTAATTGAGTGTAATTAGGGTTTGTTAGATACATGTATTGATGCTAATTACGCTCCTTTTATAGACTGAATACCTCTTAGGGTTTTCGTATCTTTTGGCCCAAGATGTGGCCGATATTGTAAGGATTCGCAATTATCCTACATGATTTAAATAAATAAAGGATATCTTCTTATTTAATTAGATTATCCTTTCCTAAAGATAGCTTGTAGATATGCTGCGGTCACGGTCATTTGTACCTCTAGCCGCGACCAGTAGGTCCAAGAGGCCGTGACCGCGAGTCATGGGCCGCAGACCCATTATCAGCTACTGTTTATTAGTATGAGTGGGCCGGGTTGGTCCATACTATACGTCATCACTGATGATGCGTTATATAAATCTTGTGTTGGTCGTCGTTGTCATACTATGAGTTTAGGGATTATGGAAGAAAACTTGTGTGTATTTTATCGTGAAACGTATCCCTATCACATATGGATAATGAAAAACAACAATGTAAAACAATCTTGGGATTTGATGCCACCTGATGGAAATATGAAGTATGACGTTATAAACTGTTTGCAAGAGCTGAAGGAATACATTCCAAATAAAAATGTATTTTGTTATAAAAATACGCGTCTCTTTAAGGCTCAAGAGTTTATTGGTTACCCAATATTTGTGCAAAGCTTGGTAACTCCCCATATTCAGAATCCGGAGCCACAAGGATCTAGCGGAGTCACATTCATGGACAAAGGACTGAAAGGAAAAGGATCATAAGCAAATTCAAAAGCTTCTAATTATGTGAATAGTGCCATTGGGTTTACGAAAGGTTCTGAATTAAGTGAAAACGCTCTGCAAAATAATATGAGACTGAAGAGAAAGAGTCAGGCAATGGATGTTGATAGGAGTTCTAAGGTGAGTTCCAGTCATGATGCTGTTTCATGGTGGCTTGACTTATCAAAATCTATGGACCATAGAATTATTTTTCAATCTGCTTTTTCTAATTATATTTCCATCCAATCATATTGGAAAGTTGAAGCACTCTTTCTTATAGTCGTCTGACCATCCACATAAGAAGTAAATTTCCTGTAAAGCTTAAGGTTATCCGAGGAATTGAATTTGTACTAGCAATTTGTTAAATACCATGTCTGATGTCTCAATGGTGGCTAAAGTCATGCATTTGGTTTTGATTCACTTATGTTCTTGCTATCTCTATCATTAATTAGTAGCTAATTATTGTTTGGCATTCACTCACCTCACACTTTTAATTTCTCAGTTAATTAAAAAAGATCCTTTGTTGGTGGACCAAGTGGCGCAAATTGATGATTTGTTGGTGAATCGGGTGCCACAGTTTGATGCTATTAAAGCAGCTAAGTTGGCAGGGTATTGTTGTATGAGTCTGGCATGTTCATTAGGGATCTATCTTCTAATCGGTTCTACTTTATAGTATTCTGTGTTCCAAGAATTTTGGTAACTTGTGTTGGGTAATATTTAAAACTGTGTACTGCTATCTTGTTCTAATATAGTGTTCACTTTCATCATGTATGTCGTAACTTTGATGATATTTGTTCAACTTTACTATGTATGTAAGGTGATTTTACACTGAGCAACCTAACCATTATATATTCACTACAACAAAATAGTTAACTTTTCACACTTATTAAGGCACGTATTCACACTTTATAGTGTGCGAAGTTCAAAAGTTCTCACTTAGTTTGTGTGAACAAAATGGTTGTAGCAAATAATTTCACATTTGTAAGTGTGAAGATTTATAAAAAAGTTCACACTTTTAAGGATAAAGATTTTGAAACAATATGATTCTAAAACAACTCCTCACACTTTTAAGTGTGAATAATTTTTTCACACTCATAAGTGTGAATATGTTCAAAAAAAAGTTCACGGTTTAAAAAGTGCGAAGAAAAAAATGTGAACAAATGACCAATTTGTTGTAGTGATTGCTTGTCTTTTCTTAAGGTGGGTGGAACATAAACTATTTTCACTCAAATATCGTCAAATGATCTAGCTAGATCACCAATTATAAGTTTTGATAACTGAAATTCAAACACAAGATTGAGATAAGCGAGTACCCGTCTATAGCAAAGAGATTTTATAGCGTAATATAATTATAGTTGTGATTTTGGTTTAGTGTTTTATCGACCGTTTCCGCATACAACATAGAATAATTGATGTGTAGTAACATACAAAAGTAAGTGAACAATTTTTAAAATGTATTTTTTTTTGTTAAAAATAGGCAAAACCACTTCCTTAAAGAAAGGAACACAAAAAGACTAGACTACAAAAGAAAAAAAAACTATCACAGAACATATATATAACAACATTTAGTGAAACAGAAACTGAAAATAACTTTTTAATCGTACGTGTATGGTCCAGCAACATATAAGAGAAGCAATATATGATAATTTTTTTTAGAACATAATTCAATTATCTTTGGCATGATATTAAACAAAAAATTGAAATTTTAGACCATTTATAAATTATAATAACACAATAAAAGTAAAAGGTTGTTGTAGGCAAAGCAAGTACATTACTCACTTATCCGTTAATGAAGTATACACGTATCCGTTACAAAAAGGATTTTGAATCCTGCAGGACTCCCTTAGTTGGTACCGTACAAAATGAGGAGATCGACTGGTACATTATGTAATGGGGAAGGATCAAGTTAACAAGCATACAATTCTTTCGTTTGATTTATATAAAGAGGAATTTAAGGAAATTTTGGTCTGGCGAATATTCAACACCATTTCAACTTTCAGCAAAATTTAAATAAGTTAGTGCAAAAATAAAAAACAACAACAAAGTTGATACTACTTGATAACATGTATGTAATGTGAAAGCAATAACTTCAGTTTTGTAAGTATAAAATTATCTATCAAGATTTATTATAAAAGCGTTTGTAGTCCAACGGTTAGCATAATTGCCTTCCAAGCAATAGACCCGGGTTCGACTCCCGGCAAACGCATTTTTTTTAACTCCTATTCGGGAAACCTGCATTTAGGAATCTCAAATCATATACAATCATCAGGATAGTTTTTATCTTTTTTGTTCATCTGAACAAAAAACTATCCTGATCCTATGGGCGTCATTGAAGCACCTCCGTTTCCAGCTTCCCATACCTCCTCATCAATAGTCATGTCCATTACAACCTGTTGTCTGTCAGTGATCCATTTTCCCACTCAACGTTAGCTAAGACTCCACCCAGTGGATACATCGCCGCCACGATCACCTATACCCTTTGTGTTGTCGCTCTTCACACACACCCGCTTCCATCAGAGATACTCAACATGAGACTTACACTCCGTTGCTAAGTGTCACTCTCGCAGTGACACTCCTCGTTGCAATCAACCCCGGCCTAGAATATGTTGCGCTACCTCACACCAACTCATCACCATCCATCTCCCACCACCAATACTCTACCCCCAACCCTCCCAATCCCTACAAATAACCATTCACCTTACAAGCAGATTTACACTCACTCGCTAGAATGATACCGCTTGATGCTAGACTATGCATCTACTAGAGTGATCACTCCTCACCGTCCGACGTGTCCAATGAATGTACCCCAATGACCCTGTGTCCAATATCCTAAATAACTAAACACCACACCCTCCCCTCGCACACCCCGCCAACATGTCAAAACTCCCCCCTATCTCACTCATATACATCCCCTTATAGTTGTACACTATGACACATACCCCTCCATGATATATGATGACTCCAACCACACCTCATGTCAGTGAACCAGCCTATCACCCATGTGATAATCTGACTCCCCGCTCACCCGTCACTCACCCACGCCAGACAAATAAAACTACACGTACTAGTACTCTTCCTACCCACCACCCCTCATCTCTCACACATACACAGCTCCCCAGTGCCACAAGAAGAACTATATCCATAGTCATATCTGACCCAATAGTCCCCCGTAGTATCATCTATTCCCATACAGAGTACATACACACCCCACACTCACACGCCCTGCACCAGAGAGAACACCCCACATCCAAAATTACCCCTAACCCAGACCCTAGAGACAAATGCTGAACCGTAAATCAATCTACCAACACTAATTACATAATTGTAAAAGAAGAAGAGTGATACCAAATTGACAATAACACCGTCCAGTTTACATATACTCTCACCACGTAACCCTCAAACTATCCAAAACAACTACTGAGTTGTCCCCACAACTGTTCAGAGGTCATCTGTATAACCACAAATATGCATTCTAGCCACCATAGTACCACACGACGCTATACTCATACTAATTTACGCAAAACCAACATAAAAACACCCACCACCCTATCACGTCCAAATAACCCATATAATACACAAGAGACTAGAAAAAGTAGTACAATAGAGACAAGACTCTAACCTCTCATACCGAAACAGTAAGCGCCTGCTCCGTCTAATTAACCCAGTCTGTCACTCCCCATAAGACATCCACTTACTCATGCCCCCTACTGACTCTCCACTCCAGCCAAATACACGTCCTTGTACAGTGTGCACACCTCTCTAATCACTCCTCCCAAACAACAATTCACTACCCCAAATAGATATACTCTCCTCTCCCCAAATAAACCTCTCCTAAGTCAATGTCTACACCAGACACCCCCACTCACTCTGTCCCCTTACACCCAATCAACAGACTCAACCAATCCCCATAACTCATAAATGTCCAAGACCCTCTACGATTCCAACACTCATCTCTCTCCACCTGATCATCTCCTACTAGTCTATAGCTCGCAGATCTGAAACCTGTGTCAGAGTACACCTAATCCAGAAGATCCTCGTGAAAATGTCCTGATCGACATAGCAAGAACAGTACTCCCTATAGTAAATCGTATCGTGCTCTCACCACTCTCACTATAGTGTGCCTCCACATAAAACAATCCCGTACAAGACACCAATATAAACTCTACCAAAATCTAAAACAACGATAGTACTACAGAAACCCTAATACAACACAAAATTTGACTCCACTTACTTTGTGATACATCAAGTGAGTGCCTGGTGTGTAGAAGTACACTAGCCCACACCCTACACACATATATCAAATTCTCACATAAATTGACAGCCGTATGTTTATCTATACAGTGACCAGACTCCGTGCCCTATCTAGTAAAGACTCTCTCTCTATACAAATGACAGAATCATGATGCCATCGAGACCATAATCTAATACCCTCACTCTCCCATCGCGCGAAAATATCTAGTAATCTACAAACATAGCACATGATCTGGCCTCACTCAATCTGAAGTGCAGTTTATACAAAGTGCCGCCACCTCCTCTCATATCTACATCTACCCATAGTAAGCTCTCCATCCCTTCGTTTTGTCTCACCTGCAACTAGACCACTCTATCACCAGAAACTGTACCCAGATGTAGTGGTCTCCCTCCTACCCTATGATGATACTCTGTCAATTGTGATGTTCAAGTGATACCCAACCCTATAGATACCAAATCTACCGATTATCACCTATATACGTCCACAGGATTTCCTCCAACACATGTAACTCACAATGAGAGTACTTACTGACACAAATGATATATCCACCTACTCCAGTTCTATAGTACTCTCGTGTAATAACCTCTCTCACATGAATATCACCCTTGACTGACGCCCTCTCCTATACCGCCCAATCTCCCCAGACATACATGTCCACTACCTACAATGCCCCCCCACAACAGCCAGTAAACTCTGAGCTATGACTCTCACCACATAGAACTTACCCTGTTCCACCTTAATACCCCCCACCTCCTACACATCCAGATCATCCCGAAAACACCAAAAGTTGAGACATGCTACACACTCGCTCTCTACATCTCCACGTGACATGAATCGTCCCTCATGTATCCCCCCCTTCCTCCACTCACCCACTCAACTACCGACTCCCCCACGACAAACTACCAGAGTGTTCCCCTACAACAATTATCAAAAACACAATCCGCCCAGACACATCATACACATCTGACTCAACTCCTACCACCCCACACGTGTGCCATCAGATGTATCACTCACATTCTGTGAAATATGTACCTCTCTCGAAAAAATCATCGTAGATGAAAGTCTGTCATAGTCGGCACCGTCCACCGCGCTCCTACCGCTCCAGATCTCAACTACATACGCCTCTCCACCTCCTCTTTCTGTTAGCCCCGCCATACGCTCACCACTCACAATGTCACTACCCTACAGAATCTCATCACCATGTCAAGATCCAGACAAACAGTACCCCACCTATACCCAATAGCACTCGACTACTCCAGCAAATTTGTACCCCTCCTACTACATCTCACAAAGAGACAAACGCTCAAGCCTCCCTCATCGTAGTACCGTCATAGAGCCTCATATGTGGTGATCTGAACTTACCTTATACGCAATGCACAAATTCACTGAAATAAGATGTTTTGTTGTGTCTCATATTTGTCTCTCCTCTTTCATGTGATTTAAAACACAATACTGCCTCCACGCTTGTCCCGTCTGAAGTGAGTGCCTCGCAAATAGCCTCCATAACGCATTAATAATCCTAGATTCATTATGGCACAAGCATGACTGTTGATGTAAGATGTCTCAATCACATGTCGGGTGGTGTGCAAAGTGTTACTCCGCACGCTCGTATTGTCACTTCGCTCTTTCCTTGAATACTCCACTGCACCGACTGCTCTTGAATGTCATCTGTTGTATAACAAGGGTATAGTGCTGTGTATCTCACTCATGTCGCAAGCGTCCCCGAACCACAGTGTAGCATAAATAGCTTCCAAGAAGGACTCAGTGTTTTCCAAGTGACTAGTGAGTCAGTGCGCGTCTCCCAAGCACGTAATTTGATCTATATCTCGCACAATTGGTGCTTTGCTACTATATTATAGATCTAGCTGATGTTGTTGGTTGTTGCCTGTTTTGTTGTGTTTGTTATATGTAGCGTGTGCGGGCGGATGTGTCTCGAGTACGATACTAAGTGATTGTGACATGTATATATTTAAGAGATTCGTGTATATGTCAATCACGTTTTGATAGAAGTCTCCTGACTGTATAGTAATCATCATTGTGTTATTTCTTTCAACGCATTGTTGTATCCCTGAGCTGTTGGCATGGACCGTTGTTGTTGTGATTTGGTCTTTGTCCTATTAATGATGCTCCCTTTGTGTGTAATCAAGTGTATTCTAGACTGATGTAAATGTATATCGTAATACAAGAAATGATAATCTCTAGGGTGTTGATCTCACCTGACTATGTGTCGTATTGTTGGATCAGTCCGCTGGATGTTAATTCAACGTGCTTCCGGGTTATGCCATGAGAATGCACTTTATCGCGAAACGAATCTAATTTTACGTAACGCTAAAACTAAAGATACTGAATTACGCTCGCGAAGACGCCATTGTGTTATTGATCCTCAAAATAATTATTTAATACAGGGCTAGATGTAAATCTTTGATGGTTTGGGTATTGCGTCTCGCGATTACGCTTGAACGTCTACGCGTAGTTAAGGGCAGACTGCATTGATAATTATGGGGCTGTAAGTGCTCCAAATATACTATTTTCATCTTTTTGTTTGTACTTGATTTAACTATACAGTCTTGGATGTGTTTATAGGATGCCCTACGGTTGTACCTTATCAATTCACCAGTAGCGTGTGGATTACGTTTCCGTTTTCGTTATTGTAATCATTGGGTTCAGTTTGTGTGGCAGTATATGTATTAGATGGGCTTAATGTCATGTCTCTCGTTACCAGCAATGATCCAGATAAGTATGATACGTCACGCGCTGAGCCTCTGAGATCATATGTATGGGCTATATGTGAACTCTGGTAGGGTGTTTGCACTTAATGTAGTCAAAAAGGAAATTTTCTCCATGGTTGCCTAGTCTTAGTGCTGCTTAAAAACGTGCTATAGACCCCACCTCAGCACCCACCCCCGCCTCCACTCCGCCCCGACGTCCCTTCCGCTCCCCCCCCCACCCCTCCACTTAAACCCACCACCTCCCCCCCCCCCCAGCCCCTCACCTCTCATCCCCCCCCCCGTCTTTCATTAGTCCTTGAACCTATTGTGTTCCCCACCTCCGTCCACCCCCCCCCCCCCCAGACCCGCTATCCTCCAACAGTCCTCCCTCCCCTGTGGGCCACTGTGTCCATATACTCTGTAGAATCTCTTTGTAATTTGCTGATATTATTAATCAATACAATTCACAAATTCAGAGAAATAAAAGTATTCTGTCACTTTTGTAGATGATGTTTTGGTTATAATGGATTTGACGCTGATGACCCTTTGCTCGAAGCTGGTTTTGCTCGTGCTCTTGTAAGCCGTGTCCAAAAGCTAAGAAAGAAGTCTCCACTGGAACCCACTGATTCAGTGAACGTTTATTTCAGTTCATTAGATGATGACAGGTCAGTTTATGCTATTCTGCAGTCGCAGGTAACTCTTGATAGTCCGCATATATTTAATGATGTATTGGTTGATATGGGTTATGCTTTATCTTTAATGGGTTAAACAGACAAAAACAAAACTAAAATAGTGGGTCGAAAGATCAGCTTAATTATCGGCTACTAGCTTTTGCTAGTTTCGAGTTAACAGATCTGAATAGCATGTTATTTTTCTTATCGCAGGAAGCATATATCAGAGAGGAGCTTGGCACTTCTTTACTCTTCTGCTTGGATCCAAATGAAGATCTTTTGAATGCATAGCTGCATTTTCGCTGATGGTAATTTTTTTTACTTCTTTATGATACTACTAGTGTTTGCTTTATATATTTCCATGAAGTCGAACCAAAATACTTCTACTTAGATTTTAACTTGCTTTATGCTTTTATATATTGATACTAACTATTTGTCTTCGAAATTTTCAGGAGGTCATTGCTCAAGAGTCCTACAAGAATATCTGTAAACATGACTTCAAGATTACTCTAACAAGTGATGCATGACTATCTGTGTTTCAGCACTGAATACTATTTGCTATAATGGCTGTTTTTTAGTGTATATGCAAGCTTTAGGAACTGCTAGAGAAACACGAAGTAATTTCTTGACATTTCTATCCACATGATGTAGCATGTTGACTGATGCACCCCACCCTCGCCGAACTAATTACTTTGCATATTAACAATAATAAATTACTATCTGAATTCATGTTAATCCTGTCTAAATTCACTTGTATCTTAGTTTATGCTCAACTTTAAACTAAAATCATTTAAAATCTGACCCTTTATGCCATTATATTTTGAGGTTACACTATCTTGCATTCTCATAAATTTTGTTTCGGGACTGAATGCTCGTTGAGATTGTCTTTGCAGTCTGTAATTATACGTGGACATGTTTTAGGGTTCGTTGTGCAAAGCATGGGCAGCGATAAAAATTTTGGACTGATCACGTCAGCTTTTACTTTCAAAACAGTTGTTTTTTATTCAAGACACAATCTTTTTTATTCTATAAGTTTTCCTGCTTTCTTTACTTATGCTTTTCATTACAGCCTTATTTACACTAGTGATCAATACAAGGTTTAAAAAGAGATAGTTGGCTTTTAGTGATATGGGTGCATTACTTAGTTTTAGGACAAGTCTTTTATGAAAATCTGTACTTTGCATGTTAATATAACACAGATGCCTTTGGAAAATATTGGACCCAAAATGACTGATCACCTTGGCCTATGCTTGAAACCATGAATAACTAGAGTGTTTTGGTTATGTTCAGCGGCTATAAACACAATGGCACAAATAAGTGATATATAATCTTCCAATGGTCAAGCTTGAGGTTCGGCATCATTTATATTCATAATTTTGACTTGCAGCTTGCTTATAACTACCTACAAACTTATGGTTTAGGAATGTGCTAAAAACCATGAAATGATATATCCTGTTATTCTGAGTGGCTGTTTGCTTGTCGATAGGATCAGTTTT